>LPNX010847028.1:72370-109954 GCA_001517045.1 Pseudotsuga menziesii
CCTGCCAAACAATTTTTGAAGGAGAGTAACAACCTACAATGGCTCTGATACCATGTAGAAATTCATGCCAGCAGTAGATTAATTTTACCCACAACAATGATCAATTGATCATGCAAAATTGCTAACAATGGAGACTGAATATGGAGCTGTAACACAAAATTATATTAACTGAGTGTACAATAGCCAACCCTGTAATAACATAGGTTTCTGAATATATAGAATACATCAAGAGATCGAATGCATAAGGAGGCATCCAAAACTAGCATAAAACAGGCTTACCCAAAATAGGCAAATCCCCCATAGGTGTAAAAAGATGATCCCAAATCTGTCATGAGGCTCACGAATTGGCAAGGGTGCATGGGCAAGCTAATGAGTGGTGGAATGGAAGCTCATGCATGCTTTTGCATGGAGGAAAGAGTGGAGGATGAAAGGGGCAAAAAACAAGTTCACCTCACCTAGTCTTGCTTTCCTATGTGCCTTAAAACACTGAAAAAGCAGGCAATAAAGCGGAAAAAGCAGAAGGGTGCCTAGGAGGCTAGGAATAAAGCAGATTTGATTCCTAAGGCTTTCCCAAGTGCTACATGAGTCAAAGATGGAAATTTTGACCTCTATGGATAGGCAATTAGCAACTTGCACATGGTGGGACTCATGAACTAGGCAAATAAGACAAAAATAAATGAATTAATGTCTAAGTGGGTAATACTATGGGTTTGATTATTCTAAAAAATTCTACAAATGTACAGGCTTGAGTACAAATGCCTGAAGGACAAATGGATAGAAATGCAACTACAGAAAATCAAAATTCTGCATATGTACAAGCTTTAGTACAAATGCCTGAAGGACAAATGGATAGAAATGTAACTACATAAAATCAAAATTCTGTAGATGTAGAAGCTTTAGTAGAAATGACAGAAGGACAAATGAATAGAAATGCACCTACAGAAAATCAAAATTATGTAGACGTACAAGATTCAGTACAAATGGCTTAACTGTGTTCAATAGATCAAACTACATATGCTGTAACTTGAAGGTCAGCAGGAAATCCCTTAAGGACATCCTTATTGAGTCTTAAGAAGCGGTCTAGATGGTTTAACTGCAGAGTAAATGAGGGGAACAAAAAGTTTAAGGAAATTGGTAGATGGTTCTCTGGGAATTCACTTGAAGATGTAGATGAAAATGACATTATTTCCGGAATTGGGTACTTCATGAGCAAAAACTATAGTGAAGATTCTAAAGTTGAGGATGTTCTTGAACACCTAGATGGAGTGCTTCATAAACTTTGATCAATTGTTATGGAAGATATTTGTAATGATTTTATTCCTAGGAATATGGATTCTGTATTTATTGAATCAAGCCTGAGCCATAAGGCTTTGCAATGTCTGAAGCCGATAGACCATCATGGTGTAATTGCGAGGGGTTAGTCCAACTTCAGTTTCCAAGGAGATGAAAAATGGAGCAAAGAAGCTAAGGATATTGATATGGGTTGGGAGAGAATTGGTGGTCTCACATATGGAGTTAGAGTGAAGCAAGTAAAGTCATATGCTTCCTTTATGGTTGTGTCCTATGAAAAGAGGACGGGAAGTAGAGTCATTGAAGTTTCTTTCAAAATTGGTATTGATTCTTGTGTACATTATGATCGAGGTGGGCGGGTATGTGAGATATTATTTGACTTACTAGAAGATAGTGTCTTTATGTCTTGTGTAAGCCTTGGAAAATGGGATGGAAAGGAAGAATATAATAAGGTTTTAGCACATGTTACTGATCCTACAAATGAGGATAACTTAATGAATTAGGTAAACAAACTTTCACAAGATAGGATCCTAATGCCAAATGGAAGGGTAGTGGAAGTGAATTTGTTAGAGTGCCATGATCTAGTGGCCATATGCAGTTTAGTATGCAATAATAATGTTTCTCCAATGGGGAATAATTTTTGTCCTTGGTGCATATGCCATAAAAGAGCTATACACATGGTTACAGATAAAATCAAAATTCAATATGGGGATACTATTTGTAGCATTTCCAAGTTTTATGCAATGCCACCGAACTTACTCATAGTACATCTTACACATTTACTAAAAGTTTATTGTTTTTTTATGATATCTTGCCATGACTTTCTTAATCTTACTTTGTGTTAAAACTTTAGGAATTGAATCCTTCTTTGGAACAAAGCATTGAAGGATGGGAAGAAAAGTTGGATGAGTGTATTGTATACATTCAACCAGCCTTATGCAGCAGAGAATTGAATATTATCAAAAAGTATCTCATGAATAGAACAAATGATCAAAGGGTACATTTTTTCAGAATTATCTCTTTAATATAAATGGAAATTATTATTATTTAACTACGAGAGTAAAACATGTACTGCCAACTTATTAAAGCTGACTCCTGGCTCAATGTCCAACCTTGTATATTGTGCTCTACATGCCAAAATTAGAACTGTTTTTAAGATGTTTAAAGAAATTCTAAAAATTGCACAAGATTACGACAAGGTTCATCCAACTATAGCAATTGAGGAAACAATTTATTTTCAAATTTGGGAGGTGATAGAGAAAATTGGTGTTCCATGTAAGACCGGGGAACCATACCATCATAAAGGCCAAGAGTACAATGATATGAACTATGGGAAATCATATGGATCCACACCAGACAAGATCCTCATTCGATATGAGGGTATTTTAAAGGTTTAATAATTATGTTAGCATATCCAATATTTTTAATGTGGGTCTTGACTAACAATAAGTGATGATTTTATGATGGCACAAGATTGAAATTCGCTCTTATTTTTATGCAATTTTAATAGAAAATTAAGTAGTGTATGTTGTGCTTGTAAGTTATTGAAGGCCTACTAGATTAAGAAAAGTATAAAACGTTGGTGAGGATGTGGAAGTGTTATAAAGAATTCCACATGTTGCAATTGCAAGGGTGTGTAGGGGATGATAAATATGAATATGAGGAAAAGTACGCCAATTTATACTAAGTTGATAGTATTATGTTTTTCAACATGGTGGTATTATCTCATTCACGATATAAAATTTGATCCACTATTCTTGAAGGATTGGATTCCTTTCTAGTGAGTGGCTTTGGTTGTGTTCTTGTTGTTTAGGAGATGATATGGTTCCTTATATGCATATCCAAGGGGCCCATGCTCTTCACATGTCTAGGGTTGCTCATCCTTATACTTTAGGACGGTTAAGGAATGAAGTAATAGAATGTAATCATAGGGAAATGAAAAATTTGAACAACAACAAAAGAGGAGGAAGAGGAGTTGCTAAGGAGTATAGAAACACATTTGAACATGACAAGATGTGTCTTTTAAATGAGATGCGGCACAATTTTTCAAACTGGTTATGAGATCAAAAGGTACTTTCCAAAATTTTAAAGAAAGAAGATTTTTGGCTTCAAATATTAGATGTCAACTTCATGTTGAATATGAAAAGACAAGAAGTCCACTAAATGATGAAATAGTAGCATAGTTGTCATCCCGCTTCCCTATTGTCACTTCTAACCAAGTAAAACAGTTATTTCAGTCATGGGTAAGACAATATAATAAATCATTGGTTGCACCACCAAAAGTAAGTATGCCCTAATTTTAAATGGTTTCTAATTCTTCTGTTATTTTATGGTGTGAGGACTCATAATCTGTTTTTAACTACTAAATACAAATATGTTCTCGTAGTCCAGCAGTTATCTTCCAAGATCAAGGCCAATAATAAAATATGGTGAAGCTTCTTTTTGTGAATCACATCGCTTCGGAAGGTGCAAGGAAAAAAATAATGTTCAAAGAAGAAATAATAGTAAAACTCTAAGTGTTTCATCCAAGAGGACAGTGGCACCTAGTGTTGAAATACCTATGATGGTGACTGAAAATTACGGTAAAATCAGTGTTTCGTCCTCAAGAAATGAAGCAGGGAAAATCAATGAATTACAAGAAGTGTATGGAGTAGCTTCTTTTGATATGCCAAAGATGGAGGCTATGAATCACAATAAAAAGGGTGTTCCATCCTCGGTAAATGGTATAGGAAGAGTGGTGAAAAACAAGAAATTTAAGGGGCAGTAGTTGATATCCAAAAGATGGATGCTGGGAATCCTATAAAAACTGATGCCATTATAAGAAGTGTGAGACAAGCCAAAAAGAAAAAAGTCCTAGATGATCAAAATTCAACATTGTATGGAAAATGGTGAAAGAAACTCATGTTGCAATAAGCATTTCTAGTGATCTTGTCGTCCTGAAAATTTATTCTATTATGCTAACATTTATGTTACCAAATTTTGGAAATGTAGCAAATGATGGAAGGCATATTAAATATTTAATTTTTGTTTCCAGTAATAAAATTACAGTTGTTTTTTGTGTTTGCTTATATTTTGTAAATTTATGTCTTTTTTAGGCCAGTTCTATAGGCATTACAACTTTAGGTTATTCGCTGAAATTTGGTTGCATGACTAGAATTGTATGACATTGTTCCAGAATTGGAATTTCAGTTTCATTAGATAAAGAAACTTACATAAATACAACAATACATAGCATCAATATTCTCATAAAGAACTTGAAAGTTCTTAATCCATCATCCCCATAAGGTCCCTATAATATCAATAGTTCGAAGCAAATAGCTAGGATCTACCTATGTCACCAAATCTACTGACATCTCATATCCACTAATCACTATCACTCTTTTAATTTCTTACAAATTCAAATATATATGCCTATAGTACACAAGTTAAGTTTTCAATTTTGATATTGTTAACTTTCTTTCCTCTTATGTACACTTATTGAAAAGTTAAATTCAAAATTACCATTCACATTAAATGCATCTAAAAAATATACATTGCCTAGAAATACACACACACACACACACACACACACACACACATATATAAATTTATGTATTAAAACTAGAAATGTATTTACATACACAACATATATAAATAATGTTATTCCATAGTTCTAGGTTGCTTGGGAGGTTTAGGCTGCAATTCCTCTTTTTCAGAGAAGATAAATTTGTACATTCTAGTCTCTTGCCTTGTCTAGGAGCTTATGGTTCTTCAGAAGCTATAGCAGGTGGATGTTTTGATTTTTGTTCTAATTCTTTCACTTTTGTTGCACATTTGTGCAAAATTTCTCTCAATATACTTATATCTTGGATCTACTTCTTCATCAATTCCACATTCTTCTTATTTTTGTCTTCATGTTCCTTTTCCTTTTGATGATATGATCATTTGCATGTTTCAACTCAGAATGAACTTGCGCCAATTTTTTCCTGAGCTACTTTGTCTCTGTCTCCAACTCTTTTGCCCCCAATTCTATATTATATGGAGTATACACAGTTTCTACTCGATGAAGCATGGTGTTCTTCTGCAGAGTGGCAATTTGGGATTTCATATCTTCTATCTCAGACTTACATCCCAAATGTTGTGATTCTCTATCCTCCAATATTTTCAATACAAGATATTTAATCTCATCATCCCTCTCAGCTACCTTGTTTTTCAATGTTTCTTTTATGGTTGACCATGTAGAGAGATCAACTCTAGCATTCATTGATGTACTAGAATCCATCAAGGACTTCTCTTGAATTCTTAAGAAGGCACGATAGCTTTGTAACCCATTTTTGAATTTTGCATGAGTTTGTATTGCATTAAATGCTATGTCCAGGGCCTTCTCTCTATTTTGCAGGGAACTCTCACACCTTATTAAAGCCTTGTGGTGTGATAACATATCATAAATTTCACCAGAAATCAAATGCCTACTTTGTCCCTTACCAATTTCAGATTCTTTTAACTTTTCAACTCTTCTAGTCTGTAGTTCTTTAGTAATATTTTCAAGTTTGACTATTTTTCCTTTCAACTCTTCATCTTTCTTAGCAATTATGTTTTTTATGTTTTCCTCTTTTTTTCTATATTCATTTATCTCAAGTTCATGTTTATTGTAGTCTTTAGCAAGGATGTTTTGAAAGTCAGCCTTCATTATTTCAATTATTTTGTTTAACTTATTGACTTCAGTGGTAACTATTGCTTCCTAGCTGATAACAGTCCTTAGAGAGGGAATGCCAAAAACTGCCAGTCGATGTTTCAGCTCATCTTCCAATCTCTTTATGGTATCTTCATATTTCTTCTGAACAACCATATCTTCTTCTCTGCATTTCTCATTTTCCTTTTGTTGGCCCAGGAAAGGGGCATAAGAAGGAAGTTCACGCGTGCAACCATTTTCCTTTTGTTGGCCCAGGAAAGGGGCATAAGAAGGAAGGGTTTGTATGTAAGGCTTTCATTGATCCCTTTTTATTTCCATCAGTAGTTTTTTATTCAGTGGTAATCCATGGAGGGGGATACCGGTTATGTTGTAATGTCATAGCGAGCAGAAGAGGAGTAGACTCAAGAAGACTATGGTATCATTAGAGGGGCTGTTGAGCCGCAGATCTGAGTGCAGTGTGAGCATACCACTAGGAGTAGGAGTAGAGTAGAAGAGCGAACCAGAGAGCATGAGAACTATGAGTCTGAACTTAAAGACATATTTCAAGATCAATCTGCATCTCGTAGACTGCAAAGTGCTATATCCTTTCTCATCCTAGATGAAGAGCACCTTGGTGGTTTTTCCTAGATGGGTTTCCACGTTATTTCATGCATCTAAATGAATGGTTGATGTGGTGAATGTTTATGTGATTGATTACTAGATGCTTTTTGTATAATGTTAAATGTGTTTCTGTCTCTGTTAGTTTCTTGGAATTGGTAAATGGATGAATAGAATTCCTTACTGAATTTAAACTGTATATATATCATTCTATATAATTCCTATTATGAATCCTGACTGAAGTCTTAGCGCCAATTGATGTGAATCAGTTCCAACGCATGAGTTGCACCAGTTGAGAGGTGGAAAGGAAAGTCAGGTCATGTGTGATGACATATAGTTGTGCTCAATCGTGCAGAACCGACTCCTCTGTCCAACCATCCTACTACCTTCGTTGAGCTCCTGGGCTGCGAGCCAAGGGACTATACTTCCTTAACAATTGTGGAAACATGGTTCTAGTGGTTACCCATATATGAGATATCTCAAGTGACACTACACCTACTTCACAGGTGTTGCCAATGGGGCTTTCTCTATCGAGCTGGTATCTCGGGTAGTTGTTGGATCGACGGGCTGTGCAGAACCCGACTCGTGCGAGTGGGGAAAAGTGGCCAACAAATGGTTCTGTTGCTGGGATCTCTTGATTAAATCGGGGAGATGTTATGGAACCCAACGAAGGAGGAGATAAAATACTGGCCGGATACTAAAACGCTGGTGTTTGCGCAAGAAAAAACCACATGAACATGGTTCAGCGTAGAAAGATGGTTAGATGAATATATTTACTATGATATTCACAAGATCTTCTTTGCTGAGTTCCCCATTCTAATACATGAATAGTTAGTAGGATTGGCATCTAGATAGACCAACTTCCAGACAAGGGAGATTAGCGAGTGGAGCCACCAACTGATTCAGAAGGTAACTAGTGTAAGTAACATTGTCTCTAGAGATGTTGTTTTTTGGATTGATAGTATATTGCAAGGGTATATTACTGAGTTTGCAATAGATACTATAACTTCATAGAGTGAAGCTGAAATAAATTTCTTTCAAGGACCACGAAGGAGATACTTATTGAGTGTAAGTACTGGATAAAATTACTTGCTTATGAGAAGGGTCTTCTGCACTTGGATAGTTGAGCCATGTGTCTAGGAGGGTGTTATGTCTCTAACAAACAGGTAAGAACATGGGGAAGAGTGCATAGAGATGTTCCCCAGAATAATAGAACCTGAACTCGAGGTTGGATTCTTAAGGAGAGGGAGAAGATTCAGATCAAGAAAGAGAAGGAAAATTGAAAGGGGTCGATGGAATCCGAGTTTGTTCGAAGAAAGTGAACACAAAATTCGGTCATGTGAAGATGAAGGGTCTTGCGATGAAGAGGAGGACTATAGCCTAATATTGGAAGGACCTGAAGATACAGATAGCTATGACAAGACCTCAGGGTCATAGCACAATTATATAACACCAACAATATTGCCTAAGATGAGATCTAGAGTCTCATCCCCTAAAAGGACCTCTAATACAGATAGCACTAACCTTGAAACTAGTGCACAAGAAGGTGAAACTCAGTTGAACCTTGTCTGAGAGAGCCTGAATGCCAACCCAATGGCCGTGACAAACGTTCAGTTACTTGAATTTAATGGAAATGGAATGTAAGACCCTCAACAACATTGTTTCCTATGTGAAGCTGTGTGGATGGTACGTTTTGTCCATGGCACTGACGTCAAGAAAGCACCGATGATCATGACCTTAAGGGGTCGCCCCCTGGATTGGTTTAAGAAATTTTGTGTTACACTAGCTGGAACACAATAGAAGACCCTTGAGGAAATCTGAGCTGCAATGATTTTTGAGTTCAGAAAACCCAAATTAGATTCACAATGTATTACTGAGATTAAGGAGATTAAATAGGCTCTAAAAGACACTGTGTGGGATTTTGATCAAATATTCAAGACGGTGATGGAAAAAGTAAGCTTCCAAATGAATGATGTACAGCATAAGGAGTGGTTTATTACTGCTATGCTACCACACATCTGCAGGCCGTTGATGCAGCAAAATATTGAGTCACAGACAGAAGCACTGGAGTTGGTGATGAAGCTAGAGGCCTCTCCTATTAGTGATGGTTTCACAGCAATGGTACAGATTCAGTCACAACTAGCCAACCTCATGATACAACTTCAAGATATCAAGAAGGGAAAAGAAGCACAATATGACTTGTGGTGCACAAAATGTAGAACAAACGGACACACAAAAGATAATTGTCCGACCTTCATGAATTATGTCACATTTGGTGCACCTAACCCATTAAATGACCAAGGGATACCATGATATCGTATATGCCAGTCAGGAGGCCACTGCAATGAAGAATGTGTGTATTTGCAAAAATTTGTAAGTACCCCTGTAAACTTATTTTGTAAATTTTGTAAATCGGTAGGAAAAATACTATAGAGCATACTAGCTCTTGAAAGAAAAAATAGTTGATATGTACTTAATGAAAAATGAAGGGTTCCCCTCAGGTTGAACAGGCAGAAGCCTCGTATCAACCTGTGCAGTTCCCAGCTAATCAGTACCAACTACTGTATGCGATTCAATATCCATATGCACAACAAAAACCCTATCAAAAAAACTACCAGCACGACGAGTACCCGCCATAGCAACTACATCCTCAGAGAAGGGGTGGTGGAAAATTTAAGATGAGGTGGCCGAGGAGGATTTGTTAGGGGGAGAGGTATAGTTACATGCTATAACTATGGAGAACTAGGTCACTTTTCTAGAGATTGTTTAGAGCCTGCAAGAACATGCTCATATTGTAAGGGATAAGACCATAATGTTGAACAATGTCCTCAGCGGATCGCAAAGTGGCGAGCAAGGGCCTTGGCCACACCCAATCCCCCATCAAAATCAAACCTGAATGAAAATGTGAATGTTTAGATGATCATGGTTGAACCGCGAGACCTGAACATTGCTGTCATAATTAGAGGAGGGATGACGACTGTAGTAGAACAAGATAACTCATAAGAACAACCACAGCCGCAAGTGAGGCTGGGGGCGCAGAAAAAGGAATCACCAACTGGACAGAAACAGAAGGAAATATTATGGGATGTGCAATCAGACTTCATAATACCTAATGTGCCATCAAATTCAACTGAATTCAAGGACATGCCTTAACGATTCCAACACCTATTGCAGAAGAAGGATTCAGCTGAGGTTAGTAAGATGAGACCTCTTCTATCAAGTTGCTTGATTCTAATCCAAGATAAAGATGCTATTGCAGAGCTACAAGAAATAATAGACGAGATCCCTATAGAGATAAAAATTGAGAAGAATGTTAACTAGGTTTGAAGAAAATGTAAGACTGGCTGCAAATTGAGAATGAATGCGTATATCGGTGATTATGACATGGACTATGTCATTATATATCCGGGGTCAGATGTCAATAACCTAACGTTCTAGACTTGGGAAAGCATGGGCAAGCCATGCTTGGACTGGTCTCCTATCCATTTGCGTCTTGTCAATCAGGTGAAGGTACTACCCATTGGACGATTGAGCAATGTCATTGTCGATGTTGAAGGATTGTGCACATATGCAGACTTTAAGGTCATTAACATTGTGTATTATACAAATACTTACCTTACACTACTAGGGATAGATTGGGCTATATAAAATCAAACAATTATAAATTTCAAAAAAAGGATCCTCTCCTTTGAAGATGAGGAAATGAGACTAGTCTCGCTCGTTGATCCATTTGAGGGGCAAAGATATGTTGAGCCTGTTTGTAATGAGGTGAAGGATGACTATCTTGATCAAATATACAATTTTACATCTATGCATGAAGATCGTATCAGTCCGACCATAGATGGGAACCTAAGTTGGAAGTGCGCGAGTTCATGTATGTACGATTCATGGTAGGCTTTAGAGAATTGGAAAAATAGATTACATGAAGTCTCCATGAGAAGGTGTGAAAGAGTTACAAGGTCTGTGCAATGAGCGGAGACTGAGTCAAGGGAGTTACCCACCTATGAGAGTTTCATATATAGTTTGGATGTGGCGCCCAAGACCTACGGTAACTATGAACAACTGCGAAAAGGAACCTAGTAGGTTGCGCATACAGTTATAAATGCTGATAAACACCCTATACTTCATGATACAGTCCAGAAAGAAAAAAGGGGTATAGTCAAGAAGATCACCGATGTGAATGCTAACCAACAAAGCATAAGTAATTAGCCAAAAAATATACCAAGGGACACAGAAGATAACCTAGCTAACTTAATCGGGCCAAAAATAGTTGAACTAAGTAAAGATTGTAGAGTAATAAAAAAGCACTCATAGGATGAAGCAATTGTACAAATCGCAGATATCATGCAAGAATAACAGACCCTCTTCCCTCTCAATGGCACAGACATAAAGGGAATGGTGGAATGCTTTGAGAGGATGAAGATACCTTTACGATTACAGACAGCCAACTCAACAACAGTTGTCGGCATGACATTATCAATATATCAAGGTGAAGCCATCCAAAGAAGGAAGACTTATCCTACACTATGACAGTAGAGTATTCGCACACCCACACAAACTAAAGGAAACTTGGATAAGGCCATATACCATCACACAAACTAGGGATATAGGCAAAACACAATGCCAAAAAGGTCGATGGTACCCATGTCACAAGATTGGTAAATGACAGTTGCTTGAAACCTTACTAGGACATGTTAAAAAAAAAGGCAAGAGCTTCCAAAAGACGTAAGCTATTCTATTGTAGGATTGCAACAGAAACAACAAAAAGAATGAACAATAACCCACCCACTGGTCACATCATCGCATATACCCAAGCGAGCGACCTAAAGTGTGCAAGGGGAAAGACAAGTAGGGAGCAAAGAATGCAAAAAGAAAGAATGACATGCTGGCTAGCATTAACCAATGGATCCATGCCAAAGATTTATACGACTAGGGCACCTGTGTGGAATTAAATAAACACAGTACGAGGATTAGGGCGGTGTACTACTAGATCTCATCAACTGTCTTAGCACTAATTACCATAGTTAGTCTAACAAGTACAACTCGAAAGGCCAACTGCAGAAATTAATGGAGAAATCATTGGAAAAGGCAACACAAGAGAGTGATTAGACCTAAAATCTCCTGTCAAATGATGATTGAAAGACACTTTGCAATATCTAAATACTTGATTCCCCATCAAATAGTTTTATATTACGCATTGTGAGCATAGGAGCCAAGCCATTGCAGAACTACATCCTATCACCTGTCTTCCATTCCGCTTGAGCCCATGGTAAATAACATTCCTAGTGAGAGTGAGGCATCAGACGCCACTGTCATCTTCGGTTTCCTTATTGATGATGAAGTAGAAACCCATTCAGCGAAAGGCCCACAAGTCCAACAACCATTAGAGATCGACACAATGGTAAGAATAAGGAAGCCACAAACAATTCCAACCCCTATTTCGCATCCTGTGTTGAACCTAGTCAAGGGAATACCAGTTATTCCAGGTGAGCCATCTGTACAACCACCACTGAGACAAAGGAAACATAAGGTTCCAGCCACTCCAGATGAAAGAGGAAAGGAACATGTTGTTGATTAAGGCAATGATGGTGGAGACAAATTCTGGCTACCATAGGCAGAGCCAAAGGTAGAGCGATCCGAACCAAACTTCCCATGCTATGTTTAGACAAGAAGACTTGGTGCAGTGGAAGTAGATCTTTCGAACAAGACGGTGACCACTTTGATAGCACCACGGATCCCTATTGGCATGACCTTGCTACACAATATCCTCCCAGAATTGGCTGTATTGAAGTTCCAAGGCTACGACACGACAACAAGAGGGGTTGTAGATAATAGACTGCATGGACATAATCCAGGCCGTTGCATGTGCTGTCAAGGAAATCAAACCAAATAAGTGGGATGAGGGACTAGCCACTGTAGGACTAACCAACCTGCTCTTCATACCTCACTTCAACCATAGCATACATGTCAATACATATGTAAAGTAGTTACTAGTCTTCTTTCATAGAGGATACTTATGGCTGGACCAACCATATCCGGTTAATGTTGAGTTAATAGTGAGAATAATAGGACTCCCAACCGAGGGAAAATATGCTCTACCCTACCTGGCTAAGAACAATACTAAACCCATCAAGCATAAGTACAACCTTCAGCGAGCATGAATGGGCTACTTGTTGGGGCCCATACAGGACCAAAGTGTCCATGTTGCTGCAAAATTCTTGTCCTGTAAAATATTTAATAAGATGATACAAACACAGTGTTCGACAGCGGTAGTAGAAATTGCAGATTTATGTGCACCTGGAGAAAATTTCAACTGGTCATGGTACTCGCTAAACACACTAATCGAAGATGCAATGCTAGATCAATGCAAGGAAGGTCACAAATTCTACTATTCCTGGTTACTAATTTTGATTTCCTTCACTGTCTGGGTTGACCCACCGGACTATGTACACATGGATGTTCCAATATCTTGATTGGGGGAAAGATACCAGAATCTATGGGAAGACAAGGCTGGCAGCAAACACCAGTAGGATAAAAATATTGTATTCTTCATGGACGCAAAGGTGTTGCGAGAAGTTTTCTGGAAAACTCACAAGATCCGCGCCACAACTATGCATAAGTATGATTCTTTTGTCAAGTTTGAAGCTGATATACATAATATAAATCTACTACCTACAAAAGCTCCATGTCAACAGATACATCAAGCAATATTTATGGTGACCGACGACGATGTGGATGCAATTGTCAAGCTCTAGACTGAGGAATGGCGCAGCCCACTCTCAGAGCCACTACCTGAAGAACAAAATGTAGAAGAATCACCAATTCATCAAGTTAATGGTGAACACCATGAAGGCGATGATGCCCAAGCGGATCTGTCGCAAGAAAACATGGAGGATGATCATGATATGGAGAACTTGGACTAGCACCCTTTAGAGAAGCCGTCTGGTGGAGATCATCCATAGAACCGCATGTAGCCCAAGGAAGGACTCACTTCTTGGAAGAAATAGAAAGCCGATAAAACAACAAACACAACTATATTAACTGAGGATGAGTTACAAGAACTTGCCAACACTATTAAGAAAGTTGCATAAGATAACCTTAATGATCTAATGGCCCAGCAAGTGAGCATTGCTAACTAAGTCCAGCACCACCTCAATAAGTTAACAACAACTGTCAACAATGTCAAGGATACTGTGGAGGTCGAAACATACGGCATTGATCCTATCATGCCACTAGTCGCACCAACATTAGTACTACCGATCAAAGTTCTCATTTAGAAGCAGGCACTTGAAGTGACTAAAGAGGCAAGCACAGGTACTGATGATAACAATGTTGAGATAGACTTCTCCAGGTTTCTCTTGGAGGAGATATATAGCATCCAATAGGCGACCACAACTGAACTTCAGCTAAGGAAAAACACCGTTGCTTATCAGGCATCAAAGCAGCAAACGAAGGCCAAACTACGCAAGAATATGTTGAAAGGAAAGGATGAGGAACTGCAGGAGCGTAAAAACCTCTTGGCCGAGAAGGAGAAGGAAATATTAGCCTGGGAGAAAATCCATGTCACATTGGCGGATTGTATTAAGAATGCCATCGTTGCATTCCCACCAGAGGCTGGGAAAGTAGATGAAGACTCCCTAGATAAATTTTTCAAGCTTGCTAAGATCACGCAAGATATTCAACACCAAGTAGAAGATCTGCAAGCCCGACAAATACCATACACACCCTCGGAGGTGCTGGTAGAAAGAAGAACAACAATGTATGAAGCTGGTGACAAAATTAAAGGTGGATAAGCAATCTAGGCAAAGGCCGCAGACAATGTTGCGACCATTTGGAAAAAATTGCTAGAGAATGACACAACTGAGAAAATAAGACAACATATACAAGAGACATATCAGCGCATCACTGCTGTGAAGGTGGAAATGCAGAAGCTGTCCCTCCAACAAAAGGTCATTAAGAATGCAGCAATCAAAAGACTCCAGTAGGAAGTCCAAAACTTCGCGAGTAAGAGAAATCTAGGGAAGCCGAGGTCGAGGGATTCAAGTTAGAAGCATAACAGCTCACAGCACATATTTAGCCAATGCAGTAGAAGCTTCACAGTATACTACAATCGATAGAGAAAGAATTGTTGGAATATGTACAGTTCGACTGTGTGGAGAAATTGGTCGTGCAAGTAAAGGAAGTTGCGGCAGAAGTTCCTAAGATAGAAGTAATGGTGCAAGAATTCCAAGGCAAGGTCTATGTTGCTATGTAACTAGACCTAGAACCAACAATTTCAAAACAACGCAATCAAATATGACTAAGGAACTCGGCTGAAAAAGATTAAAAATTGTTGAAATTTTTGAATTTTGAAGGAAACCATAGCGCCGCGTGTGCGTAACAAGCAGGTAGACTTGAAGGAAAAAGTTGTGCAGAAATGATGAGGCACATTAAAACCACCACCAAACTGGTTATGAAGCAAGTGATGGCAATTCCAAGACAACTGGCAAGTACTGACAGACCGTTAAATGCTTCAAGATTCAGTGGAGATTTGGTGCTTGAAACAGGACATCGCTACAGCCAGATCAAGTGTGGAGAACTCTGTAATGGTGGCCGTCAAGCTCATCTGCACGTGCTCACAACTATCAATCCCAAAAAATGGTGATGCTGATAATCATAGAATATCTAAGAAGGAAATCCCCTACATAAGGTGAGGGTCTTTTTCTCATAATGCCACTGGATAATCCTACATGGAAGATGACCCGATGCTCTTCCTATATGATTGGGGTTCACTTACACCAAGCATACATAAATGTGTTGTGCTGCTCACCCACTAGATGTAGTTACAAATGAGTTGGGGAGTGTCTCGCCGAGCAGCCTTGAGGGCTAAAGCTCTTGCTGCATCTTTCAGCATGTTGGGTGTATCCAGAGACAGCAAGAAGGAAGATGGTGATAATAACCTAGTTACTTCAACTCATTGAGAAGCCTTCGATGAAGTCATCCTTTGCTATTAGTAGATCCGTAGACTAGCAGCCTTGTCGGTGGCACTAGGGACCAGAGACCCAACCCGTTTTGATAAGCTCTGCGAGGTCCAAACCAGAGTCCCTGCCATCTTTCACAAAGTCTACAGGCTTGGAAGGTGGCCACAACTTCCACCCATTCAGGTGGGGTCTCCAGCTCTTACCGAACTGTGGAGGGCAAATGGGAAAGTGTCGGCTTATACTATATGCTGCTTCGGTGAAATTTGTGAAAGTGTGGTAAATAAATCACCTCCACCACCCTGGATAGCATGGATTCTCTAGTTTTCAATATGGACAAGTCTTCAAAGTTCATATCCATGGAAAAAATGGTGGTGAAGAATAAGCTGCAGAAGAGAGGAACTCGAAGAAGAGCAGCAAGAGATCAAACCATAGCAATCTACAGCAGCTACGCATCAAACCCCAAGAGCATGAGAATGGAAAAATATCTAAGGCCACTTGGATTGCTATGTCGGAATGGGACACTAACCACCCTTGGTGAAATTAGAGGCGAACTATGACAAGATGATGAGAGAGTCTCAGAGCAAAGACAACATTCCTCTTCGTAGGGATCTTGGTCTCAATAAGAAGTGCATAAGCTTACCTTATCGGGTCAAGAGAACTCTGAAATCAAATCCTCCATTAGCCATCCTCTAAATTGTCATAGGAAACAAGCTATATCAGTGTGCTTACCCTGCAACGCACTTAAGTCTATGAAAAAGTTGCCTTGAATGGACCTGGAAAAAAAAAGACCAAGGAGTAGGATGTGCAAGCTAAGATGAAGCCAAAGCTACGCACAAAAAAAAAAAATTTCAACAAATACCGCACAGGTTGGGCCGCTCATATGTCCCTTGCTTCATGGCTCGGGACGAGCCACAGGTGAGTGTTGGGGGCCTGTTGGCCCAAGAAAGGGGCATAAGAAGGAATTTCACGCGCGCAACCAAGGAAAATGCACCACACGTACGGTATAAGCAAAGGAAGATCGCGAAGGACGAAAAGGGCCCGCGAAGGCAAAATGGAGAGGTGCGCAGTAAAGGAATGGCAAGCACAGAAGCACATAAGGGGGAACCAGATGGAAAGCGATAGATGCAAAATCTAGATCATAGCCATATAAGGCAGCGTAAGCCTGCAACTATGCACGCATGAGAATATATTTGCAGGTCAGGCCGATAGTGCCTCATGTCAAGTCATGATCACCACAATTGTAACGAGAGGGTTGGCTGATGGTGGCAGCTAACAGACTGCCAGGATGTATTTGGCCCTGCGTGGCCATGTAAATTAGTATTAATAGGAGAGATGCAATGGTTAGAAGTTTGGTAAGTAAGGTTTTCATTGATCCCTTTTCAGTTCCATTAGTAGTTTTCTATTCAGTGGTAATCCATGGAGGGGGATGTCATTTATGTTGTAATGTCATAGCGAGTAGAAGAGGAGTAGACTCAGGAAGAGTATGGTAGAATTAGAGGGGCTGTTGAGCCACAGATTTGACTATAGTGTGAGCAGATCACTAGGAATAGGAGTAGAGTAGAAGAGCAAACCAAAGAGCATGATAAATATGAGTCTAAACTTAAAGACATATCTTAATATCAGTCTGCATCACGTATACTGCAAGGTGCTATATCCTTTCTCATGACAGATGAAGAGGACCTTGGTGGTTTTCCCAGATGGGTTTCCACATTATTTCCTTGGTCTGAATGAATGGTTGATGTGGTGAATGTTTATGTGATCGATTACTAGATTTTTTTTGTATAATGTTAAAGGTATTTATGTCTCTGTTAGTTTCTTGTAATTGGTAAATGGATGAACATAATGCCTTGCTGAATTAAAACTGTATATATATCATTCTGTATAATTCCTATTATAAAGCCCGACTTAAGTCTTAGCGACAATTGATGTGAATCAGTTGCGATGCACGAGTTGCACAAGTTGCGAGGTGGAAAGGAATGTCAGGTCACATGCGATGACATACAGTTGTGCTTAGTCACCAAGAATTGACTTCTCTCTCTAGCCATCATGTTGCCTTCATTGAGCTCCTTGGCTACGAGTCATGGGACTATACTTCCCCAAAAATCATGGAAACATGGTTCCGGCGGTTACCCATCTATGAGATATCTCAGGTGAGACTGCACCTGCTTCGCAAGTGTTGTCGATGGGGCTTGCTCTATCGGGCTGGTATCTTAGGTAGTTGTTGGATCGATGGGCTACGCAGAACCTGGGTCGTGCGATTGGGGAAAAGTGGCCAACACCTTTCTAAATTCATCCTGAATTTTCTCTAGTTCCTTATTCAATGACTGAAGAACATAGTCATTTCATACTATTATCCTTCTCGAACATTCCAGTGTTCATAAGGGATTCTTGTAATCTTGCAATTTCCTATAAACAGGGAAAATTTTTAGGAGGCTTCAAAAAATGGAATTTGGCATCCTTTTTTTTGGAAAAAAGCATTGAAAAATGCGTCCTACATTTAAGAGGTCCAAAATTTGCAAATTTTTAGTAGAAGATTCCATAATATCCACATGTTATGTTTCTAACTTTGCAATTACCTATAAATAGTGAAAATTTTAACGAGGCTTCAAAAAAACGAATTTGGCAACTATTTATTTTTGAAAAACTGCATTGAAAAATAGCACCTGCATTTAATAGGTCTCGAATTTGCATTTGCTTAATCCTATAGAGTTCTACGCTCTGTACTGTGGTAAGATACCAATAGGAAAAAAAAATTCTATGAAATTCAACTCCTTTGAAATGCAACATTTTATCGAACAGTATCTTAAAAACAGTTTTACCATCAAAACAAATATTTTGGAGAGGAAGTTTTCTCAACTCCCAACTGTGGAGGTGTATATATAACAAGTGGAATTTGTGCACAAGCATAAATATCATCATCACTATGCTCCTCCTATTCATTAAAATCAACATCATGCATCTTGTTTACATTTATTTCTCTGCCTTCATGTAATCTGGCCAGAACTGAGACAACATCAAATTATTCAGGGTCACTTCCCATACCTTCCATAGAGTACTGAAAATGCTCTTCATGGACTTGTACATTGCCCTCTGGATATTTTTGGGGAACTTCTTGGTTAATTTTGTTCAGTTTCGGCCTCTTAATGTATGTATTTTTAAATCTGCTTCCTTCTATAGTGCTGGGTCGATATAAGTCAATAATGTTTTATAGTGTACCATGGTAACTGAAATTCACTCTCTTCATTTTTCTCTCCTGTAGTGCAAAATGCAAATTTTTTTCCAATAGAGGAGGGACATCTATGGCTAGGTCTTCAACCCAATGAATCACCAACTTCATACAATCACTTGAAATATCTTTCTTATGGTGATTCATAATTGTCCTAAGTACAATTTGAATTAAGTTTTTCTATAGTCCTGGTGGAACATCTTGCATCTTTAAACCATTCCAAGCAACCTTAACTGTTTCTCCACATGATTTGTTTTCCATCTCACCCTTTTCTACTTTGAGAATTTTTTTGGTGGTCAACATTATTCCCCCCTATGTGCATTTTTCCTTGCACCTGAAAAAAATCAGGGTCCAGACAAACCCTCCTCCCAAAAATAATCAATTCCATGGACTCATCATCATAACTAGAAATGGAATTATCTATCTCTTCATTGTTGAAATTGAATTGAACGAAAAAGAAAACGATGCACACCTGCTCTGACCAAGACATTTAGCATACCTTCTAGCCAGTTGGTTCTGTCACTCCATACCTTAGGCTCTCTCTGAATTTTCTGACAGTGAACCTCTCAACAACTTCTGAACCCCCTGTTTCAGTTGTTGGCATGGAATATGAAGCTATTGTTTCCATTTTGCAAGATGATGGCACGCTCAGAAAGGAAGAATGGGATGCACGCACAGGATACACTTTTCCAAACTAAAATAAAAATTACAAATGTGTTCAGACGTTTCCAAACTATAATAAAAGTTACAAATGTGTTCTGACTTTTTCAAACTATAATAAAAATTACAAATGTGTTCTAACTTTTCCAAACAATAATAAAAATTACAAGTGTGTTTCAAGTCAACTATACACAACTTACATTTTCAATTTAAATGTATTTAAATTTCTAGCATGTTAAGTATCTTTATTTTTATTTCATGTTAAGTATACTTATTGAAAATAAGGAAGTAAGAGTAAATAATAGAGTAAAAAATTGGCATTCTAACTATTTTGGAAAAAATAGAATAATAGAGTGACTAATATAATAAAAGAGCAATATTCTTCTCTACATGTTTTGAGGTACTCTCACACCAAACCCTCCTATTAAATGTTTATAGTAAATGGTTTCTGAAATTGGATGACTAGGTATATTGAGAAGACTATCCTTCTGTTAATTTTATATAACCTAACCTCCTATGCTCATAGTCGACCTATGAAAGGTGCAATTTTAAACTTTTTTTACTTTTATGGACACCCGGTGTAAACTGCAAGCCATAAGCATAAAAATGCAATCTAGGAATTCATAGCAGTCAAATTGAACATGAATGACGAACATTGCAAGTATCTTGGACAAATTCAAAATTAATGACTGAAATTCTAAGTTGTTACGTAAAAAACAGTGTGTATATATATTCAAAACTCGGCTTAGACAAATGCATGCCATAGTCTATACAATTGTCACAAGTTGAAAATAACACCATGGGGTTAACGCTAGATATATTTTTGACAAAATCCTCTTTCATTTTTTTAAAATTATGTTTCATTTGTCCAGATTTAAATTAACAAAATGACAACTTTTGTGTTTTCAACCCACTTTTACCCACATCATAGAAATGCCCACCTAGACCTAGGTATTGGGTATTTTTGAGTGATTTTAGTTGGAAATGGTATGTTTTACTATTTTCCACATTATTATACATTTATTTTTTCAATATGGGTTTAGAAAGTGCCTGTTGTGCAAAAACACTACATGGTTGTCTTGTATTTAAGAAATATCCACCTACATTAATAAAAATGCAAGCCAAACCCTCCTATTAAATGTTTACAGTAAATATCTTTTGAAATTGGATGGGTAGATATATTGAGAAGACTATCCTTGTGTTAGTTTTATATAGCCTAACCCTATATTCTCACATTCAACCTATGAAAGGTGCAATTTTAAGCTTTTTTTTGTGTTATGGACACTTGGTGTAAAATGCAAGCCATAAGCTAAAAATCCAAGATAGGAATGCATAGCAGTAAAATTGAACATGAATGGCTAACATTGAGAGTATCTTGGACAAATTCAAAATTAATGATTGAAATTCTAAGTTGTTACGTAAAAAACAATGTGTAAATATACAAAACTCGGCTTAGGAAAATGCATGCCATAGTTCGTACAATTGTCATAAGTTGAAATTAACACAATTGGGTTGAAGCTAGATATGTTTCTGACAAAAGAATATTTGAATTTTTTTAAATTATGTTTCATTTGTCCAGATTTAATATGAGAAAATGACAACTTTTGTGTTTTCAACCCAGTTTTACCCACATCATAAACATGCCCGCCCAGCCCTAAGTATTGGGTATTTTTTGAGTGATTTTAGTTGGAAATGGTATGTTTTACTATTTTCCACATTATTATACATTTCGGTTTTCAATTTGGGTTCAGAAAGTGCATGTTGTGCATAAACACTACATGGTTGTCTTATATTTATAAAATATCCGCCTACATTAATAAAAATGCAAGGCAAACCCTCTTATTAAATGTTTATAGTAAACGGTTTTGGAAATTGGATGGATAGATATATCGAGAAGACTATCCTTGTGTTAATTTTATATAAGCTAACCTCCTATGCTCGCAATCGACCTATGAAAGGTGCAATTTTAACCCTTTTTTGACTGTTATGGACACTTGGTGTAAAATGCAAGCCATAAGCATAAAAATGCAAGATAGGAATGCATAGCAGTCAAATTGAACATGAATGACTAAAATTGCAAGTATCTTGGACAAATTCAAAATTAATGACTGAAATTCTAAGTTGTTACGTAAAAAACAATGTGTAAATATTCAAAACTGGGCTTAGGAAAATGCATGCCACAGTATGTACAATTGTCACCAGTTTAAACTAACACCATGGGGTTGGAGATAGATATATTTTTGACAAAAACCTCTTTCAGTTTTTTAAACTTATGCTTCATTTGTCCAGAGTTAAATTTAGAAAATGACAACGTTTGTGTTTTCAAAGCCAGTTTTACCCAGATCAGAGAAATGCTTGCCCAGCCCTAAGTATTGGGTATTTGTGAGTTATTTTAGTTGGAAATGGTATGTTTTACTATTTTCCACATTATTGTACATTTTTTTTTCAATTTTGGTTCAGAAAGTGCCTGTTGTGCAAAAACACTACATGGTTGTCTTGTATTTATGAAATATCCACCTATATTAATAAAAATACAAGCCAAACCCTCCTATTAAATGTTTATAGTAAATGGTTTTGGAAATTGGATGGTTAGATATATTTATAAGACTATCCTTGTTTTAATTTTATATAACCTAACCTCATATGCTCACAGTCGACCTATGAAAGGTGCAATTTTAACCTTTTTTTACTGTTATGGACACTTGGTGTAAAATGCAAGCCATAAGCATAAAAATGCAAGCTAGTAATGCATAGCATTCAAATTGAACATGAATTACTAACATTGCAAGTATCTTGGAAAAATTCAAAATTAATGATTGAGATTCTAAGTTGTTACGTAAAAAACAGTGTGTAAATATTCAAAAATGGGCTTAGGAAAATGCACCCCACAGTCCGTACAATTGTCATAACTTACAAATAACACCATGGGGTTGAATATATATATATTTTTGACAAAAGCCTCTTTCAGGTTTTTAAAATTATGTTTCATTTTTCCATATTTAAATTGACAAATGACAACTTTTGTGTTTTCAACCCAGTTTTACCCACATCAGAAAAATGCCCGCCAAGCCCTAAGTATTGGGTATTTTTGAGTGATTTTAGTTGGAAATGGTATGTTTTAATATTTTGCATATTATTATATATTTATTTTTTCAATTTGGGTCTATAAAGTGCCTCTTGTGAAAAAACACTACATGGTTGTCTTGTATTTATGAAATATCCACCTACATTAATAAAAATACAAGCCAAACCATCCTATTAAATGTTTGTAGTAAGTGGTTTTGGAAATTGGAAGGATAGGTATATTGAGAAGACTATCCTTGTGTTATTTTTATATAACCTAACCTCGTATGCTTACAGTCGACCTATGAAAGGTGCAATTTTAACCCCTTTTTTACTCTTATGGACACTTGGTGTAAAATGGAAGACATAAGCATAAAAATGCAAGCTATGAATGCATAACAGTCAAATTGAACATGAATGACTAAAATTGCAAGTATCTTGGACAAATTTAAAATTAATGACTGAAATTCTAAGTTGTTACGTAAAAAAGAGTGTGTAAATATTCAAAAATTGGATTAGGAAAATGCACGCCACAATGTATACAATTGTAATCAGTTGAAACTAAAACCATGGGGTTGAAGATAGATATGTTTTTGAAAAAAGCCTCTTTCAGGTTTTTTAAATATTTTTTCATTTGTCTAGAGTTTAATTAACAAAATGACAACTTTTGTGTTTTGAACCCAGTTTTACCCAGATCAGAGAAATGCCCGTCCAACCCTAATTATTGGGCATTTTTGAATGATTTTAGTTGGAAATGGTATGTTTTACTATTTTACACATTATTATACATTTATTTTTTCAATTTGGGTTCAGAAAGTGCATGTTGTGCATAAACACTACATGAATGTCTTGTATTTATGAAATATCCACCCACATTAATAAAAATGCAAGTGAAACCCTCCTATTAAATGTTTATAGTAAATGGTTTGCAAAATTGGATGGCTAGATATATTTAGAAGACTATCCTTGTGTTAATTTTATATAACCTAACCTCATATGCTCACAGCTGACCTATGAAAGGTGCAATTTTAACCTTTTTTTACTATTATGGACACTTGGTGTAAAATGCAAGCCATAAGCATAAAAATGCAAGCTATGAATGCACAATCATTTTTGACAAAAACCTATTTTAGTAGCCTACTCTACAACTAAATGGTTAATTATGTATACTTTGGTCTCTGATCCTTGTTGACATATTTAGGCTTCGAAGCCAAAACAGTAAATAGGCTAAATGTTATCTATCAGTTACTGAAAAAGATAATCTTGAGTGAGGCAGTAAAGGAGAGGATGATATAGAATGTATGCTATTTCTGCTCTGAAATGAAAAGTATGATTTTTTCCTGGGAAAAAAAAACATATTTCACCATACATGTTACACCACAAATTTGTCATACAAAATTCACCAAATTTTTTGTTGATTATGGAAGACTAGGATAAATAGCAATTAGGATAGTTTGAAGATAGAACATATGTATCTTTTCAAGTTCCCATAGGATAAAAAGATGTATATTCTGATTTCAAATTTTGAAATATAAGATAAAGATTGTTTCTTTGGAAAACAAAAACCATTGATAACACAACATCAATATGTCATGTGATGCAGCCCTGCAGGATCAATAGATAATACTACAAGGCTACAAAATCAGAGTGCACAGTTAGGACTGAATCACTAACAATCTGAACAAGCACACAAAGAAGACTATTTGGATTTCCCCAGATTCAGATTTATATTTACTTATAAAAACTTCAAATTACAAAGTTCAAACATTTCACCATAGATATTACACCATAGATCTCTCATACAGAATTCACCATATTTATGATAGTTAGAATGTTTACATCTCCAAATGGGTTGCACCAGTCCTCATCCCCAATCCATAACGATGATGGACATGATCCCATTGGTGTGAATCCCATGAAAAGTGCACCTACACATGAGGCTATAGGCTATTAAACAGATATTGAAATATAAATGTTGATCCCACTCTCCATTTTCCAATAGGTTGACTATCCTTGCTTGAGCCTGAAGATAGTTGATATCTATCAGGAAAGGTTGACCATGTATAGAAAACAACCTCCTATGGTGAACTCTAGTGAATTGTTTTTCTTCACAATCCCAAGAGGTATGGCATGCATTGCAATAAGCTCAAAAGTAACCATGAAATTTTCATATGAATAAGGAATTTCCACAAAATATTCACTATGTATCATGTTACGAGAACTTATGTGGTTGAAAACTTTGTAGGAAAGAACATGGATATTGTGACAATGGATTCGATGTGGCTGCAATACTCCAATACATGATGGTAATGCATTGTGAGTTCCATATTCTATAGAGGCAGCTAATGTGGCAGTCACAACTTCATCATCACCCTTTGTTGCAAGAAGTTAGAAAGTGGTGGGCTTATCATCTTTCATAGCAATAAAATGACAAAATAAAGATTCTCCCTTTCGAGTGCTCTTGCCCCACCTTTTGATAGATCTCACGGTAAAGAAAACATCAACAACTCCTACAATAACTGGGTGAACGTGGGGGAGGTATTTATATCAGATTCCTAGGAAATCAATTTTTTTGTGTTTAATTAGGTTGTGGTAGAGGATCAAACACTAGAGTTGAACTGATAGCCAACTGGGATTTACTATTCTTTTCTAACTTTAAAAGGATCACATTACTTCAAGTTTGTGGAGATTCAAAATGCGTCTTCGATTAGTTGGCAGGGAAATCAATGTTATAGGTTACAAATATGGAACAGTGGAAACAAATATTAACAAATGTTGGGAGTAATTTTCAATATTTATCTTTTTTTCATATTCACAAGGAACTCAACACACAAGCAGATTTTCTATCCAAGAAAACTATTGGTATGGAAGAGGGTACACTTTATTTCGAGGAATTTTAGATTCCACATTAGTGGATAAAGGTTCTATCCATTGTAATTAGCATATAGTCATTTGTGCATTAGATACTATATGAAAACTTTTACATATGTGCACTCTACTTAGTTTAGTACATTTCCATCTTTTAGCAATTTTTTTTTATCTCAGTCAGTAAGTCATAGTGATCATAATGTACTGATGATTTAATGTGGAATCTGTTCTATCCAGTAGAACATACAACTAATCACTATTACAAAGAGTCTCTACAGAGTCTAGATGGTAGTTTATTTGGAACTTATGCACCTTATATTTTCTGTAATTTTTCTTTGATTCATAAACATGTATAGCAAGAAATTGGGTTTTTCCCTGGGTGAAAACAAATTGTGATATAAACTGAAAAATATGAATTAAAAGATACATGTATACTTACCATTAATGATTTCAGTTGATATCAATAAACCTTGTTTTGTATAGAACGCCTCATGTGGATGTAAATTCACACCTTGGGGAATATGGTGGCCTCTACCAATAACATCCAAATCACATTCAAAAATTATTACCCAACAAAATGTTCCACCAATAGAAACATCTACTAAACAATTCAACACTTCCATAGGATATGGAATTTTTAATGACTCTTCTTCCGAAATACCAAAAAAATTTTCATAAAAAATACAGACATACATCCCTGTCTTTATGGTAAAATCAAATGGATTTGTGCTGTGCACCAGAAGCCCATCCATTTGAATGAATTTCTTTCTTCCAATCTTGATAAAATGATCATCTCCCAATAAGGGAGTCACATCTAACCTAGATCCCATGTAAAACCCTCGCTTGCTAACTGTAGTGGAACGATATTCATATGACCTTGAAGATAACTGTGTTTTTATTTCAGATAATGAAGGTTGGTGCAGCATAAGTTTGCCACTATAATCTGCATACACCCTTCGAATGGGAAAAAACATCATCTATACTATGTGTCCATGTTCCACTAGTACCAATAGTGTAAAGAATTGGATCATTCTCACAAGGATCCAAGTTTGTCAACTCTACATTTCCTGTATGGGACTCATCAATATCTTTACAGATAATGATCTCTTCTAAACCACTTTCTTCTTTAAGAAGGGCCATAGTATCGAAGTTTGGAGCTTTTCCCCTGACACACTACATAGATGACCAACAACAGAGTTGATAAGGTATTTTCATATTGTTAAGGTGGACCTGAGCATCATTATTGCTAGACTCTATTTCATCATCACTCCAACAATCATTTTTAACAATTTTACATAATTGTCGTGACTTCCTTCATTAGAGGAAATTTCAACTCAAAATGGACCTTTTAACTCCAATTAAAATTCCATTTCATCATGTTAGCCAATGAAATTGCTTTAAATTTGAAATACCGTATAGGTCGTAAACACCTTTTTAATATAAAGTTGGGGATAGGTATCATAAAAAACTACTTTTTTTGTATTTTCGACATATGTCCTCGTGGTTTTACTCAAATTTCGATCAGGAGAGATCATTTAATGCAAAATTAAATTCTGCATCCAATGAATACCCACTCAACAAACTTTTGGCGGACCTTGCTACCCCTAAAACAATAAATACCTGAAAAAGGTGATGATGACATCATCATCACATTTTTTTAGGTATTTCTTTTTTTGGGGGTAGTGGGGCCAGTCAAAAGTATGCCAAGTGGGTACTCATTGGATGCATAATTTAATTCCGCATCCAATGAGATCCCCCAATTGAAATTTGAGTAAAAACACGAGGATATATGTCAAAAATACAAACAAAAAAGGAGTTTTTTTCTTTTCTTCCTCCAAAATTAATAAATATTATTTTATTATTTTAACTATTATTTTATTAATTTCTTTTAGGAAGCCCATTTTGAGTTTAAATTTCCACTAATGCATTGTTTAGATCATTGTTGCTTCATTTGTCATTGTTTTTCTCATATAGCATCCTGTTCTGTAAGTATTTAGAATGCTTCTTCCACAACTTTTGGAGGCAATGACTTCTATCCTTTATGTGGCAATGGATTAGGGTCTGCACTAAACATGATTAAATTTATGAAAATTTATAATCTACAATCATGACAAGATTCCCAAAGGGTCCACACAGGTTACACAAGGGATCTCTGAATTGGAAATAAACCGTGAAAAAAACAATCTAGCTCTATAGGCACAATATAAATGCTACACTAACCTTTATTAAGAACCATTAATTTATTTTCTCCTTGTATCCAGGGTTATGGAGTTGCATACACAACAAAATAAATTATTTCGAGTCCTATAATATTTCTACATTAAAAAATAGGGGTAAAATTGATTATTGTGCATATACAGTATCTGGTAAATAATTGTTATAGCCAGGCTAGTTAAAAAAATGTACAATGGAAATTAAAAAAGGAATGTTACAAACCTTATAAAAATATTAAAATGAAGAATCTCAAATAGAAATACAAATGATAGTGGCAAAATTACCTTGCACCATCATAAATTGTCTTTGGTTAGAAAATTTTGATGCAATATGATCTACTTTCATCTGGAATCGCATCCCATGTGATTTGACATTGTACAATAGAAATTTAAAAAAAATGATATAAGCCTTATAAAAATATATAAATGAAAAAAATGGATTTTCAACAATTTTAAATATGGTAAATTAAGTACACAAAGGTGGCCCATGAAGGGTATGAAGGAAACCACCAGCCCAACCAAGTCCAGCAGGTCTAACAAAAAAGGAGAGGCTCATAATACTACCTTTTTCCTCAACCTTGGGCCTATAATATGTAACATGTTTCCAAGGAAAAGCCTCTCACCTTTTGATTTCACTTTTTCCAAGTCCACCTCCACCAAGGCCACCAGAGGGAAGGAATCCTGTAAACAGAAAACAATAGCCAGAACCCTTTCATCGATCACCCTCCTTAAACCTTCAGCCAGATCCCAAACAGAAATACAGCCATATCTGAAAAGCAACATTATACCCTTTGTTCAGAAAATTTCCATGCAATCCGAATTAGTTTGATATGGAATCGCGTCCGATCTGATTTGACCAGTGATCCTTTTTTATGTAAAGGATCCACCAACCTATGGTTCACAGGGTTATCTTGCTATTTTTTCTCAGGAAGGGACCTGGTTTGTTCACAAGGTTAAAGTTATAGGGCTTGTGAGTGAGGTCAAACATGGAAGGCAACCTACTTTGATCATATGTTCTAGGTAAGATCGGAATGGGTTAGAAAAAGATGCTGATGATTACTACCACATAAGAAAACTTCAAAATTTTTACCTAACTGCACATCGTTACCCATGAAAAATCGTTAACCACACTAGTTTACCAAACATGGGTTCATATGAAGTCAGAAAAGATTTTCAATGGAATTCCCTTAAGTGATAAACTACGCTATTTAAATTTTAATTAACTTTAACCCATTCCTTATTTATGATACATTTCGGGGGTGGTAGTTTGTTATGGCCTATGTTCTGATCTCCTTAGGCCTGATACATTTTTCAATGGCCTTACTTGATTCCTAGAGGCCGTACTAACCTTCCTATCTATTTATCTCTATCTTCTATCCCCTATCTATCATATCTATGCCTCGTAGGCTTACATATGTATACAAATAAAACTCTAAAACCAATTGTAGTTCAGATCTAATAAACGCTCATCAATCTCCTACAATTCATCAATTGTTATCTATTTTAAGTAACTTCCAATCCTATCTCAATGGCTCACTCCATTTGACATGGCTTACTTACCTAACTCATCAATGACTCACCACTCACCTAATTGACTCATTATCCATCTAGAATCACATATTTTACATAAGTTTACTTACAAAATGATAGTTCGAAGACCATCAATTAAGAACTTAAGACCCCTTCTAGGTGTGATCAGACTTTGAAGTGGGATTTGAATGGAGAGCACGATGCTCTTGCATCAAATACATTCGAGAAAACCCCTTCTACCGATGCAGTTATGATGAAGGTGACGAAATCATCTATGGTTTTGCATTTGCATAATAGTTTTACTTATGTTTTTATTATTATTATTCCTACATCTTGAGGGCTGTAAATATTTTATTATTGTGATTGCAGTGGATTATACATGTCTAGGAGGGCGAAGAATGTGTGAAATTGCTGAGAAGAAGCTAAGAGGAAACTCTAGCGAATGGAAAGGTGTTAATTGTGGACATAGTTGTTGAAGAATGCAAAGAAGGTGAAAGTGATATGTTGAGTTGATTGAGTTTGTTATTTGATGTAGCGATGATGGTTTATACAATGGGTGGGAAGGAGAGAACATAGCAATAATTTAAAGGGTTGTTCCAAAGGGAAGACTTCAATGGCTACACCATCATCAAGTTGCCTTGCCTTCAATCGCTCATAGTGCTTTCAAAATCCTAGTGTGGTTAATTTTATTATTATATATAAAATAGGTTGAGGTGCTAGGGTTTCTTCCTTGCATTATAGTATCTATTCTTGGATGAGTAGGTCAACATCATATCTTATTGTGTGATAGTAAGGGTGTATTTTTATCTCCTTTATGTTGGTATTGTTTACTAGAGGGGTTATTTTGTCAAACTAAGTGGATGTGTAATAGCTTATTATACCAAGTCTTTGAATCTTTTAAAGCATAACAATAGTTGCATATTAATAATTATGTGTTATGCTCAAAATATATTGTATTATAAAATCTATGCTAAGTGTATTGGAATTATTTTTTATTACCATGAAAGTTATAAAGTTTTAAGTTTATATATATATATGTCCATTGGGCGTAGCTTGGGTGGTTGGGAGATTTGGTTGTTGCACTCCCCACCTGTGTTCAAATCTCATCAGAGACATTTGCTCCTTGGGAGCCCTTGTATGTAATGAAATATTAGGCTTGTGAACCATTTATCGTGATTAATGATGCCCAAGTTCATGTATACTTGCCTAGCAAGTATAAGATATTTTCCAAAGTGGATGTCGCCATGGTGTAAAATTGGGCTTCCATGGTGAACCACTTATATATATATATATATATATTTTCTTAAATATAATGTGTAATTTTATGTTTAAGATGACATTGATATAATACTTAAAAAAAATATTCATGTTCACTTTAACTTAAAAAATGAGAATAAATATTTATTTTTGTTTGAATTTCAGCTAACAAAGTTTCATTTAACTAATTTTCTATACAATAATAAATTTGTTGAACTTTAATACATTAAGAAAGTAACAATCATTCTTATCAACCACCCAAACTATATCCAATTAACAATTTCATATATATATATATATAATTTTTTATAAATTAACTTTTTATTAAAATTATTTATTTATATAAATGTTAATTTTTGTTTGAGGTACAACTCCAAGAGTTTTACTTAACCAATAATAATAATAATAATAATAATAATAATAATAATAATAATTTCCATTAAAAATATTTAATTTAATTTTTATTTATATGTGTTAGACTTTCACCACCAAAGTTTCACTTGATTATTTTATATATGAATTATATATTTAATAACAAATTTGTTATATGAATTCCATAATATGTATGGAAGTTATAAAATAATAATAATAATAATAAAAGTTTCCATTAAAAATATTTAATTTAATTTTTATTGATATGTTTTAGACTTCCATCACCAAAGTTTCAAGTGATTATTTTATATGTGAACTGTATATTTAATAACAAATTTGTTATACGAATTCCATAATATGTATAAAAGTAATATTTTATGTTTAAATATGGCTGAATTCTGATTACAAATATTTATTTATTATACCTGCCTCAGCAGGTATATTGTAATTGATTGCAAGTCAAACCCTTTTGACTTTGGTATTAGTTGGTGTCTTTTGATGCAGCTATAAAGAATTAAAACCTGTTTTGCAAAGTATGACTTAAGGATTTGTAAAATATTTTTTTTAATTTTGCTAAAAAACTATTTTTGTAAACAGCTGATTGGTGGATAGAAGATGATGTTAGCTTTGGGATTTGGTATGGATTTGAGTTGACATGTGGCAAGATGACGTCATAACAATAAAAATAAAAAAAATAAAAATTATATCCTGGTTGGCTTGATGCCGGTGCAGCTGGAAAAGCTCCATGGGAATGCAGTAGCATGGCTCTGGACTCGTCTCAGAATAATAAAAAACTATTTACTAAATCTTTGATGGGAAGCGGCCAGGGTATGATGACTGGAATTTTGGAAGATCCATTTTTGGCTTCCAGGATTCAACAGCAACTGTCAAACGAGAATTTATGAGGACCGTGTGAGAGCACAAGATCCATGGCATTACAGCTGGGCACAGTAGGGGGGATGCAAGCCTTTCGCAGTTGTTAGCAGGCACCGGTGGCCCTGGACTTTTGGCAGTAATTAGGTCCCCTTTGTCTAGCTCTGTTGTTGCTGCTGCTGCAGATACGATTACTATTCAATACCCTACGCAATCCTGGCAGCCACCTTAAGTCGGCCTGAATCCCCTCAGCCTAGGTCAAGTTAGGGTCGATACAGCTCAGCTTCTAGGGAAGAGATTGAGGGATGACCAAGCAAGGCTGACCAATACGGTAATGAAAATTTCGCTTATAATCTTTTAAATTCTGCATTCTGTAAATTTTGTATGTTGAAAAATGTAATATTTTAACTGGGTAGGGCCTTTGGAGTAGCTGTTGGATCAAATAATGAACAGGAAGGGAAACAGAGCACTTATGAATTAGCGCTTGCTCAGCCGCAACCTCAATATTTATCTCCACTAGGAGCTGTGGCAGCACCAGCATGCCCTCAAGCAAGGGCCAGGCGTGGTCAAGCGATAGATCCACATAGTATTGCCGAAAGAGTAAGCTTATTTTTACTTCCATATATGCTAAACATATTGACCATTGCTACAATTTCCCAGAGTATTTGTTATTTCTTGATTTAAACAAGGCATTTTGTTTATGTGCAATATTAAAGCCAAACTGACCAAAGCCATTTGAACGTGTTTCCAGCAACACCGAGAAAGAATTGCAAAAAGAATGAAGGCATTGCAGGAGTTGGTTTCGATCTGTAATAAGGTGATTTTTTGGTTAAGTGGTTTATGATAACAGATAAGCTTTAATTTAACCTTATTAGACCAATGGGCCAGTTCATAACCTGATTTCTATACCAATTTTTATATCCTCATAATCTTTAAATCTTTATAACAGGAGTGGTAGTGGTCAAGATTATTTTTTCTGTATGTTTGTTGCTCTTGTTGCCCAGCTTTTCTTGTTGCCCAGGAGTGGTAGCAGTTGATTATCTTTTCTATATGTTTGTTATCTCTTGTTTCCCAAGAGTGGCAGTGGTTGATTACTTTTTTCTGTATGTTTGTTGCTCTTGTTGCCCAGCTTTTCTCTTGAGTGCTCCATGCTACCCCTTTCACATATTTTTTTGAGAAATGCCCATTACTATATCCGTGAGTATCCATTACTATATCTGTAAGTATTCATGATATCCTTTCACATACTTTAGTGGTTTACTTTCCTGCTAAGTGTCCATTCATATCTGACAAACCTAACACACCAAGTACCAGTTTCACATACCTTCTGACAAGCCTAACACACCAAGTACCAGTTTCACATACCTTCTTAAGAAATCTCTGGCCATATGATCAGATAACTATCCAAGTTCCAACACACCTTGAAATTGCTTCCAAGACATCTTATTGTTTCTAAAACATAAACATGTCTCTCTATGGTATAGTGGCTTAGAAAATGATACTGTTGACCAGACCTGACCTCTTCATTCTACCCGAACGTAATATTTAGCGGGCAAATCTATATTGAAAGTTGCAGGATGTTCTTTGGTTAGAGATTAAATCTTCACATTGGTTATTTGAATTCTATTTTGGCTGTTTTGAGTATTATAATTCATTAGATTAAATATTCAAATTGGTTATTTGAATTCTATTTTTGCTGTTTTAAGTATAACAATTAGTATTTTCTAATCAATACAAGTACTTAAGTTAATTTTGCTGCATTAATGCAGCGGGTAGCGTATGAATACAGTTTTAGCGTACTAGTTCTTATCGTCAAATTGTAATCAAGTTTTGGGATAATATTGTTTGAATATGCTGTCAATTATTCATGTACAAGAAGAATGGACATTGGAAATGTTGTTATGCAGACCGACAAGGCGGCTATGCTGGACGAAATAATTGACTACGTAAAGTTTCTGCAGTTGCAAGTGAAGGTAATGTATCTTTTAATTTGGAAATTTAAGCTTGCAGGAATAGGGCTAGGATAAAAACTATTCTCCCAATTACTGAGTACAGTTGCGATTCACAGGTCCTAAGCATGAGTAGACTTGGTGGCACAGGAGCAGGTGGTCCACTTGTAGCAGATATCTCTGCAGATGTAATAATCATGTTATTAGTTATGATTAAGTATTAATTTTAGTTTCGTCACTCCTACCATCGATGTGTATCAACATTTCAAATTAGAGAATGAAGGTTAATAGAAATTTAATGAAATGTCAGACTTCAAACATCATGCGACTTAGCAGAATCAAGTAGGGCCATGAGAATATTTGTAGAGATGACGAGGGATTGTCGATAACAGAAGAAGAGGTAGCACAACTGATGGATGAGAACATGGGGTCAGTGATGCAGTATCTGCAAACTAAAGGGCTGTGCCTCATCCCTCTATCGATTGCAACGACAATATCTGGCAGATCGACCATGCAGCCTAACGTCCTTGTGAGAAGTCCAAGCCCTTGTGCATCAAATCGAGTTATCAATTCAACACATCTGGCCAGCGAGAGCAAAAGCAGGAGCAAGGAGGGAACAACATGATAGGCAGTCAAATCCCACGAGGGGCCACTACCTGCAGTAGCGCACTTACTTGGACTAACAAACTTTATTATGATTAAAACGACGAGCATCGTATTGTGGAGCCACTCGTGAGTCGTGACCTGTTTTTGTCCAAGCACTTGGTCCTCGAATACAATATTGCATGGTCACCGCCATTCTTTTTAATCTCGAAAGCTGTAAGCAAAGGGAAGCTCCCATAATATTTTTCTATTCATGTCGGCTGCAGGCATTTTCCTTTATCCAACATTTGAGCATAATTTTGTTTTGTATGCTCAATCCATGGGCTTCTCTGCCAATTTTTGTTATATAAAGGGTTCCTCTATCTGGAATTTCCATAAAGAATATCAATTGCTTTTTACAGCTTTTTATTATTTATTTTCCAAAGTTAAATTATATGCTGTCTCAATCACGTGGAGAGCTCTGACGAACATTATTTTATATATACTGAGTATTTCCTGCTTGATACTAAGAATTTCCTGCTTGACAGGTACGACTTCTTATATATACACTGAGTATGGCCCGCTTGACAGAGTAAGGCTTTTGACATCATATTATTTCATCGCATAAAATCACGACTTGTCGACGTTATTGCTGAGCTCATTTTTAACGTTACAGTAATTGTTATTAGCTTTTGGCAGCCCAAGCTGCAAATACTATTTCCAAAATTATCAATATTGTGAAAATAACGGATCTCCGCCTTGTGTACATACATATAATGTGTCAAATACAAGTGTCTCCGCCTTCCGTACATACATATAATGTGTTTCACACACACAAGTGTTTATGTAAATTTGTACATATAATGGGTTTCATGAAAATGCCGTAATACTGATAATGATAACCCATGAAAATGCTGTAATACTGATAATGATAACAGGGCAAATACTCTCTTAGTTTAATATTTATTAAATAAAAGTGTTCATTTAATATTTATTAAATAAAAGAGTTTAGTATGTTTCCTGGTTTTGTGTAGTAAAATTTAAAATTGTCTAACTTTTTAATTGTTTAATATAAATAAACAAAGCATTACTATATATAGTAATGCTTTGTTTATTTCCTTTACGACTCATTACTATATATAGTAATTTATAGTAATGCTTTATTCTTGGAAAATCCATTATTCAAAATATTTAACTAAAAAATATTTTTTTCAATTTAAAATAATTAAATTTATTTTAAATTTAAATTATAAATTTATAATAAAATATAAATAAACTATTCTCACAACAATGAGATTAATTTATAGTCTTATAAGCTATTATTTCTCATTTCCTATTTATGCTAGTCTATAAAGAAACTTGCATATTTTCATAACATAAGTCAAGAATATTACTAGAAGTATGTAAGGAAGCTTGAATATGCTTGTTTTATGCTACATTGCAATAACCTATATCGTATTTAAATGGACATTTTTTAATTCATTTTTGTTTTAATTTCTTTCAAATTGTAATTATATTTGTTTTATCATATATTTTTATAGCAAAATTATCCTATTGCTATATATTTTCAATCTCTTCTTAGGAGGTAGGTACTAAGCAACTTTGTTGCTTATTCCACTTGTTTTTATTTAAATGTTATTTAAGTTTAAGATTTAATTATTATTTTTTTATATTATAAATATATGATGGTTTATTGAATATAGTTTGGGCGGTTGGAAGGAATGATTATTACCTTCCTTATCCATGTTCAATTCTTGTAAGTAAATGAATGATTATTACCTTCTTTACCCATGTTCAATTCTTGTAAGTAAATGATGCTATTGTTAAGACCCTATGTAAAGATTGAGTGGATTATGTAATTTGGCCATATCTTGATTTTCCAGAGAGAGAGAGAGAGAGAGCACCGAGGTTCACTTAGTCAACTTGTTACATAGTAGGTTCGTTCCTAGGATATTAAAGAATATCCCTAATTTCAGTAAATATTGAAAAATACTTCCTAAAATTGTAATGTTGAACCCCTCTCACAATATACCTTTCCATTTAAGCGAACCCATAGTTTCACCAAATATTGTAGGTATCCATTGTATCAACCTATTTTTAATACCCCCTTTATATCATAATGTAAATTTGTAACAAGAGCCCTAACACACCTTAGTATAAGCAAACAAGATGATAAATAAAATATAGTATAATGTTAGTATTGATCCCATTAGGATCGCAAGGGCATCTGATTCATTTGTAGCATTGGATAATGGAAAACCGAATGAATAGTAATGGGGAAGAAAAAACACCTAAAATGAAACCCGATCAAGAGATCAATGTAACAAAGAATGTAAAATATTGATAGTCCAATAGGCACTGCAATGCATAGAAAAGATGAGAATTGCACATGTTTCACATAAAACCTACTAATATACCAATTTTATATCACTTAACTACATGTATAGCCATAAAGAGCTCATGTTTTCTATAATCCTAATAAATTAAATCCATAAAATATTTTTAATAATATTGATAAATGTTTTCTATTCTTTTTTTAAAGCGATTTGTATGCCATTTCTAATACATGCATAGTAAAATATGGTAAAATAACACTCTTATTGTTTGGTTAAATTATGTACAGATATCTTCTTATGATTAAAGCATTCCAATTTTAGTGAACACATATTCTTCCACAACAAATGAATCTCATTTCTATATCTATACTGGATAAAAATTAGTAAAAAATTAGAGTAGATTCTCTTCATTTCTTATTTAAAATCTTAAAATAAATTAAATGATAGTCCCATATAAATTTAACATTGGTTATCCAAGAGGTTATTGGTTTTCTTGGGTATAGAAGTATTCTATTTTGGAATATTTGTAATTTTATTTAATTGGGAAGAGGTTTATGTATGAAACTAAGATAAAAATCCTCAAAATTTCTTTTATGTATATGATCCAATGATATAATCAAATTCTTTGGTATTTTTTAAGATGGATTTATGGAGTTATATTTCAATTGGAATTAACATCTCAATCAATAAAATTATATTATTGTTAACTTAATGATATGAATATTTTCATTTAAAAACATTTTAACAAAAAAAAATCATAAGCGTAATGATAATATTCTAGAAAAATTATTTCCACTTAAATATTTTACTATAAAATATTTCATATACAACAGTCATATATATATATATATATATATATATATATATATATATATATAGCCTGTTGGGCTAGCTCAAGTGGTTGAGTGTTGTAAGTTGTGAGTAGAAGATCTCAGGGTCAAATCCTCAAGTATTTATACATTGTTATATAAGGGTCTCACTTGATGTCCTCGTGGGTTAGCTCTGTAATCAAAGCGAACCCCCTGTGATTTCCTCATGTGGACATAGCAGCCTCGTTAGGGGGTTTGTGGACCACATTTGATATATATATATATATATATATAATAAAATAATTATCAACATAATTATAATATTAT
>LPNX010847028.1:111002-127626 GCA_001517045.1 Pseudotsuga menziesii
ACATCCCCATTGATCCCTTAATACAAGGTAATATATAGTTTAGGATTTTATGAGTATTCAAACCCCCAATATGAATGGACGTGATATGATATTGCCTTGCTAGTGAACCCCTCGTGAGAGAGAGAGAGAGAGAGAACAAAGTTGAGGGACCTTTTTCTCTAAAAAACATGTGTATGCGTTTTGTAAAACATAATTTACGACCAAAACAGGTCGCACCCATCATTTCTCTACAACATCCAACCGCAGTGATTTTGGGCCGACCAAAACATGTAAGGGTGAACTCAATTTGGGTGAGAATGGCATACAATTTCCACCTTGGGGATCAATCTCTTCATTCTTAGGTAGTTACACCAAATCTTGTCCTGCCAATTTCACTATTTTCAATAATTTGTATGCCTAAATATGATTTGAAACAATAATTGTTTAATTTCTATGCCCTAAAAGAAATTTACATGCCAAATGGAAACTGAAACCCTAATTTATTCATAAAAACCACATCAATTTCAATATGTGCATATATATTCACAAACATCCTTGTGAATCCATACTCTTATCCACTAAGTGGAATTAGGGGATTTTTCAAGTGAACCACCAAGGATCAAAACAAATCATTGTTCTTACTCAGTGCTCAAGAAGTTATGTGGTTTCATTAGCGCCAGTTATGGTCCCTTGTTTTTCGTGTTCACACCCCCTCGGGGGGATTGCAATAAATGACAAAGCATGATGGTTTATTTTTGTAAAAGGATTGGCCTCCTTAGGAATTGGTCATAAAGGTCATCATCCTCGAGTGTTTTTTCCCTCATCGATTATGTGACACTTTTTTAAGTAACATATAATTTTCAAGTTTTCCACTCAAAATCCTCCAAAGTTGGGATGGTGAAATTGGTGATTTTGTCTGAAAAGGTTATTAAAGCCTAGGGTCTATGTATTATACCATGATAGTCATAGTGCTAAAGTTTCGTGGGCATGCACTAAGTATTTCATAGGATTTTTTAATTTTTATATTTTTAATTAAATCATCGATAAGAAGTATTTTAATTGTAAAAGTTCAAAAGGTCATAAAATTGGGCCTAGGGAACCAGTTCAGTCATGGGTATGCTCATTTTTGGACCCATATCCCCCAATAAACCCCTAAAATAAATTTTGAGAGTAAAATTAGTAATTTTCAATTATTGTTTTTGATTTTATCTCCGAAATGACGCAGAGGATCAAATAAATGAGAAAATTGGAGAAAATCCAATTCCTAAATCAAAGGCAGCTTATCTAGGACTTATCTCTGAGGTGTCAAAGTTGTTGAGGATATTGTATGTGACATTTATGAGCATATAGGATCATCTTAAAATATCAAAGGAGGGGTTCCAAGTCACTTCCACAAAAGGTGGGTGAATTCTCTCATGGAAGGTGGCTTTGCCACTTGAATGAAGTGGTTAGAGGAGGTAAAGGCTTCCCAAACCAAGTGGGATACCTCAATATAGGTGGATTACTTACATCCCATGAATTAAAACCTTTTCACACCATTATCTAAACCCCCAAAGCCACCTCACAGTTGGAAAATTCATCCCCTTGGGGTTTGAGCTTCTTTTTTGCTATAAAAGCAAGGTTTTGCTCCTCAACTAGGAGGATGTATTGAATCTCTATTCATTGTATTATTATTTTTTCATTTTTATTAATGATATTGAATTATTTGGGGGCTCATTATGACATTTTCTCATGGTTATGCAATTAGATAATTTCTAAGGTGATATTGAGCTAAATTAGGCTTTCTTTTTTGTTAAGTTTGGTAGTATTGATCTAGCTTCTTTTGGACGAGCATTTTCTATTGTCAATTTGTTCATTCATTTTTTATTTATAAAATATTTCAGGAGTAATAGATTGTATTTGGTTGTGCTAATATTCTCTTTGTCTTTTATGATGAAACGTACTATATTAACCATGCTTGTTTGCCAGGATTTTCTAGTTTTGACATGTTGCTTTAGGTGAAAGGATTTTGGAGATCAATTGCATTCACCTTATTTTCCATTACATTATATCAGATGAAATCTAATTTGTTTTTTCCCATAGCTGCCTCTTCTCTTTCACACTTTTCAAGATTAGGGATTGAGGACCTTTCTCTTCTCCCTCTAAAATTCAAATCTTACTCGGTTATTGGTTCTTTGTGTTTGACAATTTTTAGATCTGAAAATTCTGATATTAAAATATGATTTTGTTAAGCATATATATATATATATATATATATATATATATATATATATATATCAGATCTATAAATTCTTTAAATTATCATCTCAAACTAGATCTAGATTCGCACTTAAAGTGCTTGTTTTCATAAAAAAAAATTCACAATTTTTAAGGTATTTGAGTAGTATAAGTTCTTGTACTTTTATTTGATCAATTCATGGGATTCCAAAATAAATCACTCACTATGTTTTATCAGGTGTGTGAAAAAGGAGAAATAAACTCTACCTAAAATCAAACATTTCATCATCTAGAGCACCCAAAATCCTTCCTTCTTCCCTCTTCTTTTTTCATCTTTTCTTCCAAAGAATGTGTAATCATTTTGATCCATTTTCAAGGGTCAAAAGGTATTTTATTTTCTGATTTCATCATTTTGTAAATTCCATCAATAAACAAAGCAAGCGGGATAAACAATGCCCACACTCCATCCCCCCTGAGGGGATTCATAGTCTCATTCATGGTTTGTATTTTATTAATCAACACTTGCACATAATCTATCTTCTTGAAAGGATGTATAGATTAGTTTATTTTATTTTATTTCATTTCATTTTTTTTTAATTTGTTACCCAACTCATTGCCATGAAGTATGCTCTCGCCACCAACTAAAGGCTTTGTTGATTGTTGGTGGATGATCAGAAAGTGAAAAATAGTTGTGGTTCTAATTTGTTGTTAATCCTTTGATATTACAAACTTATTTGTTGTATCAAATTGGAATAAGGATTTTGTCACCAACTCATGTATGCTCTTTCCTTCTTTGGGATTTTCCCAGCCGTTGGGAAAACAAAAGCGGTTTTCGACACTTTCTAATTTATTCACATTAATATAATAATTCATTAATAAAATCAAATCCCCTTAGAAGCATTACAAAAATCCAGCGCACGATAGTTGAAAATCATGGGAAAATTTCTCAAAGGAAGCGAAAACAACTAAGTAGTGACCTCAAGATACATTTAGGCTACATCCTCGTTGGTGTAGTGTTGGAAACCTTCTCAAAGACTCCTATTCAACCAACATTTCTAAGCGAGGAACCAATTTAGTTATCTTCTGGACACATTCTCAGTACTTCCAGTATATCGAGAATTCCCTTCTCGTAATTCAACTCATCTCTTAATAATTAAAACTGACCATGAAACATTTGCAAAACATTTTACTTCAACAACATTATTTCGCTTTGACTCCATTGGCACTGATATGATCTGAGACTATTTTGATATCTCTTTATGTGTTGATGTTATGCTGCTGAATATTTACTTCAATTTTCAAACAATCTTGTATCAGAATTTACTTCAAATAAATCCTAAACAACTTACTTCCATCAAGAATGATTAAAACTTAAAGAGTCTTAGACAACTCTTTCATAGGGACGACCCCCCATTGGCTTCATTAGGAGTTTGGTCTAAACGGAGGGGGTAATATCAAGTGACAGTTCTTGAATCGAGACTTGCCCCCAAGTACACACATAACATCTTGTAGATTTATGTTGCACTTAACCCCCAGGTGTGTGAAAGGGAGCAACACTTTTTGGCATCATTGCCGAGGATAAATATTTTTATTCCTAGGTTACGAATTTCTTCTTTCCTTTTTTTGTTTTTTTTGTTTTTATTTTCTTAATGAATGATTAGAGTATATATTTGATTCTTTTTATAGCGACTCCACTAACTTTTTTTCCTTTCTGCAAAGAAAATAAAAAAAATAGAAATGTTTGTGAAATATTTATGATGCATATTTTTCTTTTCACATGGTGATTCCATTGAAGGGATAAAACCCTTATTTCTCACAAACATTGTTGAGATTGATTGTGTGTAGATGAGCCCATGCAAATGATAAAATTTTAAAAGCTCATTATTTTGAAAACTCCATGGTTATATCAAATGCTTGATATTGATTAAACAATATGGATGAGGAAAGAGATTGGATTTCCAGTGAATATCCTTCCATTAACTTCTTAAACATCCCAGGATTCCCTAATTATCATAATGGTGAAGATATATCTAATCATCTACATATATTTTTGGGAAATGTGCATGCAGAGGTCCGACATGTCATATTTTTCCTTAAAATTTGGGTTGACTTCAATGTATTGTATGAAGATAATATGATGGAAATGTTTGTCAGTACTATACAGGGAAATGCTTATGAATGGCATATCAATGGTCTTCCAAATAAAGGTATTACTTCCCTTTCAAGATTCCTTAGAATATTCTTGAGGAAATGGAATACAGGAGAGTCTGACATGGAAGATTTAGACAAGTTCCTGGAAGGGTTCCTTTTCGCTTCCTTGCCCTAGATAGAGTATCATGAGGAAGACCCTAAATTACCTCGTCTAATCAGGATAGGAAATGATAGCTGTTGGGTACTACCTCCAAGAGATCACAATGAAGAATAAATCCAAGATGATTCCATTGAGTTTGTGCATGACGATTCCTCTATTGAAAAAATTATCGAAGACCCTCCTTGTGTCACATAAATGGAGACTATTGAAGATTGGGGTCCCTCCCATTGTTATTTCAGTGATGAAAATCACATTTGTACTCTAGGTCAATATCAGGATGAAACCATTACATAATATTATAATGAAACTTATGATGAAAGTTGTAATATGCATGATGGCACTCCTACTTATTCTCTATATAATGATGATGGTCTAGAAGGTTTACTTCCTTGTGACCCTTTTTCTAAAGAACATGAGTATGAAGATGAGGACAAGTATATCATTTTTTATGATACAAGTGATGAAGACTCCCTTATGCCAGAGAAATATGTTAATGAGGATTCCTATACGTTCATTGAAAATCCAATCTATGGCATGTCTGAGGAGGACAATAATGACCCCAAAAATTTTGATGGTTTTGTTGATAGTCTTGTCTATGAAATATATAATAGGGGCAGTTTTGAGTCTCTTGATGGTTTTACTGAAGATATTATTTGTGAGGTTTTATAAGGAGAGAGCTTGGATCTTATTGCCTTGGGAAGTTTTTATATGGAAGAGGAGGATGCAGCTAATCCATATGAATAGTATGAGCCATATATCAGTGTCAATAATGAAGACAAATAGAATAAATGAATACAATAACTTGATACCAGTGATGAGGAATCTATCACATCTGACATATATGGGGAGGATGACTATTGGAATATTATTGAAAAATCCAACCTATGAGAGTTTTTAAAAATCCCATCTATGATATTTCTAGCAAGGAGAGGGTCTAGTATGAGACTTATGAAAATTGTAAAGAAGAGAAATCAAAGTTTTCATATGATTAGTCAGAACTGTACTTGAGTATCTTTAATGAGTATTTGGAGAAGCAATATAGTGAAGATTCAGATTCAGTGAAACTAATTGAATATTTTTTTCATCCATCATCTTCACATACATATGTTCCTTATGATTTGGAGTAGTTTTCAGTTTACACACATTGTTATCAGTAGATAATCCCTTTTGATGAGTATGATGATCTTCCTCATCATACAAATGTTTACATAAATCCTATCTAATCTTGGATACAAGAATTCTGCGAGAGGAATTGTCAGTTTAGGAATTAGTTCGATGACCTTCTCCATGATTATAATATCATGTCTAACCTTCCCATATTGAAGTTTCATGCATGTTTTCATTTTTTGAATAATGTTTCCTTACTTTTCTTGGTAGCCAAAGACAAGGAAAAAACCTTTAAATTTGATAAAATTATTAGGTGGTTAAATTGGATTTCTAATTACACCTAACCCTTTCTGCTCATGCTTAGAGTAAGAAAATAATCTCCTTAAAGTGCGCATTTACTTTATTAATTTATTTTATGTACTTAGGAATGAAAATATCTTTCATTAATTAGTTTTGGTTCCTTTCAATAAAGTGACTTATACTTCATTGGATATTTTCATAAAGTGTATGCTACTAGGGTTTTCTTGTTAAGCTGAAGTGTTTTTATAGAATATATAAACCAAAGATGTTGACCTTTCTGTATCCTCTCCTTGTGTGAAGACCAGATTGAGCACACGTCCCGTAGTTGGAGCCATATGTTATCCACTAAGTTGCACTTAGGGGATTTTTCAAGTGAACCACCAAGGATCCAAAAAACTCATTGTCTTTACTCAGTTCTCAAGAAGTTATGTGGTTTCATTAGAGCCAGTTGTGGTCCCTTATTTCACATGTTCACAACCCCTCGAGGGAATTGTAATAAATGACACAACATGATGGTTTATTTTTGTAGAAATCTTGGATTCCTTAGGACTTGGTAATCGAGGCCATTATCCTCGAGTGTTTTTTCCCTCATCGATTATTTAACACATTTTTAAGCGACATATAATTTTTTAGTTTTTCACTCAAAATTCTCCAAGGGTGAAATTGGTGATTTTGTCTTAAAAGATTATTAAAGCCTAGGGTGTATGTATTATACCATGCTAGTCGCAATCCTAAACTTTCGTGGGAATTCACTAAGTATTTCATAGGATTTTTTTATTTTTAGATTTTTAATAAAATCATCGATACGATGTATTTTAATTGCAAAAGTTCAAAAGGTCATAAAATTGGTCCTAGGTAACCAATTTGGTCATGTGGATGCTTGTTTTTGGACCCATAGACCCCACTAAACCCATAAAATCACTTTTGAGAGTTAAATTAGTAATTTTCAATTATTAATTTTGATTTTCTCTCCAAAACGACTAAGAGGGTCAAATAAATGGGAAAATTGGAGAAAATCCAATTCCTAACTCAAAGGAAGCTTGTCTGGGACTTTTCTATGAGGTTTAAAAATTTTTGAGGATATTGTCTAGGACATGTATGAGCATATAGGAGCATATTTAACCATAAAAGGAGGGGCTCCAACTCACTTTGACAAAATGGGGCAAATTCTCTCATGGAGGGTGGTTTTGCCACTTGGATGAAGTGGTTATAGGAGGTAAAGGATTCCCAAACCAAGTGGGATACCTAAATATAGGTGGACTCATTCCCTCCCATGAATTCAAACCTCCCCCCACCATTATCTTAACCCCTAAAACTACCTCACACTTGGAAAATGCGCCCCTTAGGGTATGAGCTTCTTTTTTTGCTATAAAAGCATGGGGTTTCTCCTTAATCGGGAGGATGTATTGAAAATATTCTCATTGTATTGTTGTTATTTCATTTTGATTTATAATATTGAAGGTTTTGGAGTCTCATTGTGGAATTCTCTCATGGTTATGCAATTGGGTAATTCTTGAGGTGATATTCAACTAAATTAGGCTTTCCTTTTTGTCGAGTTTGGTACTATTGATATAACTTTTTTTGGATGAGCATTTGTTGTTGTCAATTTTTTCATTTATGTTTTATTTGTATAATATTTTAGGATTAATATATTGTATTTGGTTGTAGTAATATTCTCCTTGTCTTTTATGATGAAATGCAATAGATTAACCATGCTTATTTGAAGGATTTTCTAGTTTTGACAGGTTGCTTTAGGTGAAAGGATTTTGGAGCTCAGTTGAATCCACATTTGTTCCATTACATTATTTTAGCTGAAATCTAATGTGTTTTTCCCCACACTTTTCAAGATCAGGGCTTGAGGACCTCCCTCTTCTCTCTCTAAAATTCAAATCTTTCTCGGTTACCGGTTGTTTATGTCTGAAAAATTTTAGATCTGAAAATTATGATATTAAAATTTGATTTTGTTAATAATATATATATCATATCTATAAATTCTTTAAATTATCATTTCAAACTAGATCTAGATTCGCACTTAAAGTGCTTGTTTTCATAACAAAATTCACAAATTTTCAAGTATTTGAGTAGTATAAGTTCTCGTACTTTTATTTGATCAATTCATGGGATTCTAAAATAAATTGCTCACTGGTTCATAGCAAGTTTTAGAAAAAGTAGAAGGAAACGCTGGCTAAAATCAAACTTTTCATCATCTGGAGCACTCAAAATCCTTCCTTCTCCCCTATTCTTCTTTCCTCTTTTATTCCAAAGAGTGTGTAAGCCTTTTGATCCAGTTTTAAGGGTCATGTTGAGCCTCATTTTGTTATCATTTTTGGCATTAAAATAACACATTTAAATGCATATTTTATTATCTTTCATGTATTTTATGTCATGCAGATCATTATTAAGCACAAGGTAAGAACAAATTTAATGTTTATCCAACTTTGGTTATTAATATCATTTTTATGATTTTATTAACTCAAATCTTTATTATTTAAAGCATATTTGATATATTAATTAATATGTGTATTTGTTTGCAGGTTATGTAGTATGATTGGGCAAATTAATAATAAGTATGCATTCAACTTACCATTCAGCCCGATCTACGCAACCACCATTCAGATTACCATTCATCCCAATCTGTGTAGTCGTCGTCCAACTCACTTTCTAGCTTTTCGTCCAGCTCGTTAATCAAGATGCGTGCTGTCCATAACTGATTTCCGGCATTTAATGTTGAAACAGTTCTACAAATGGCCTGCTTCCATGTGTTTGATGATTGAAGAAGCTCTTAGCCTAAGATTTCCATCACGTTTATTATCACCCACGTGTTCAAAGGAAAGAATGACTCTAGTATAGAAGGATCAGTCGTGGAATCCTCTGCTTAACCTCTGAATTATTAACAGTTTGCACACTTTGAAGAATGGAACGACCTGCTCACCTTGTGCTCTCATTTGTTCAACACCACACCGGAAGTTGTGCTAAGGAAGGGGCTACATGCCACATCACACACATTGAGGAGATTTGTTCACGTTGAAGAAGGAGATCTTGTTCTAGACACTCGCTACTCTGTATTCTTCACTACCCAACACGTTGCCATCAACCACGCTGGAGAGGTAGATTGCATGCCACGTTCACATTGAAGAAAACCAAACTTACACCAAAGAAGGGATATGTCTATGCATTGGCCTAATATTTAGTATATTCCATTTTGATTGACTAAGTTGAGAAAGCAGTCGAACACTAAAGGGTCGACTTGCTTATCTCTGTAACAAATATATAAACCAACCTTTGCATGAGAGCTAGAGAGCATATAATTTTATTAGTTCGTTTCATGATTTGTTGTTCTTCAGCACACTGTAATATCGTTCCATATTCTGAATAAAGATTCTGTACATTCTGCAGTTCATGGTTTCATTTGCGTAGGCATTAGACAGGAATCCCCTGATTGCTGAGAGGGCCCCTCAACAACCAGTGGCTTCCATGGCCGTATGTGTTTTTGTTATCCTCTCTTTCATAGATAAGTAGTTTTGTTTTAATTTGTTCATGTGATTATGTTAATGTAATTGTCCATTTATTTACTTTCTATGATATATGTTTGTCATAGTTAATGTAATTTACATTATGCTCTTAATGTAGTCTTTTCCTATAGAATTAGAGTGGTCATTCATGTGTAGTTTGTTTTCAATTTTTCTTTTCAGTTTTCATTTTAGTTAATCACTTATTGTTATATTTATAGATAGATAAAATTTAGTTAGTCTTAGGTCTGATTTGTAGTTAGAATAAGCTTCATTAACTTTTGCTTAAATATAGATTAATTCAACAATGTTTCAGTTTGTTTTATTTTATAATAGAAACAATCTCTTCATACCCATATATTAGTAATCCCTTTTGCTTATTTTAATGATTAATTAGGTTTAAATTCTGTCCTTTATGCATCTTGTTTTCATATGCACAAAATCAACTAATAATTAAATCATCTAGGTCTAATTTTATTATTTTTTGTATACAACCTCTCATTCGGACTATGTGTTTGGGATGTCATTCGGACCTTCCTTCCAGACTATCATCCAACATTCCACCTGACCTTTAGTGTTCTTAGTTTATGTTTTAATCTGTTTTCAATTTTATTTCTTTGTCTTTTTGAATTCTGTTATGTTTTGGTAATTAGGTAATAGTTACATCAGCCTCTAGGACCTTAGGTTAGATATTTTAAAAGTACTTATTAAAAGCCCTTTTTGTATTTCTTTTCAATCAAAGCATGTTTTTGATTTGCTTCTTTTGTCTTTGATTTCCTCATTTATAATCGTTGTAATATTTGATAATTGTATCTCTGGTTTAGTTTAATTCACCATTGTTTATATTGAATTTAGTGTTAGAAAATACACCAATACTTTGTAGATTGATACTAGTATAGGATTTATTCCTTTAATTGTATGTTTACTAAAAAACGCTTATAGGCTAAAGAATTAGAGAAGTCTTCTTAATTAAGTTTTCTTTACTAAGTTTTCTACTTGCTTATTTATTTATTTTTCTACTTACACATAAATTAGACCTTTCTTAGTTTCTGAAATTGTTTATGAAAGTTTTCCCATTCTTAGACTAAGTGGAAGAAGAGTTAATTAATGAGTAGTCTGATATTATCCTAGTATGATGTTTTTCTTTAATCACATTAATAATTAAATTTTTAGGAGTTTGACTCGGTTTTTCATTTTGAAATATTTTTCAGTCTTTTGTTTAATAAAGTATTTCTACAGCGCCATAGGAATCCCTCTACCTTCACATATATTTTGTAGAAACTCTAAGCCTACCAACCCCAATCGATAATTAAATATTAGGTGTATTTAAGATAGTAGAACACACCCAAGCAGGTCAAAATGTTTTTTATTTTTTTATTTCAAAATTTTGTAAAGTTCATCAATAAAGAAAGCAAGTGGGATACATAACTCCCACACTCCATCCCCGTTGGGGGGATTCACAGACTCTTTCATGGTTTGCATTTTACTAATCAACACTTGAACACAATCATCCTTCTTGAAAGGCTATATATATTATTTGTTTTTATTGTATTTCATCTCATATTAAGTTTTACTTTCTCACACAACTCATTGCCATGAAGTATGCTCTTGCCACCAACTAAAGACTTTGTCCATTATTGGTGGATGATACAAAAGTGACACGGTTGTGGTTCTAATTTGTCATTAATCTTTTGATTTTCATACTTTTTTCTGTATCAAATTGGAAATTTTTTTTTGTTGTCAACTCATGTATGACCTTTCTTTCTGTGGGTTGTTCCTGGTCATTGGGAAATTAGAAGAGGTTTTCAACACTTTCTAATTTATTCACATTAATAAAATCAAATCCGCTCAGAAACATTACGAAAACCTGACGTACGATAGTTGATAATCGTGGGAAAATATCTCAAAGGAAGCGGGAACAACTGAGTAGTGACATTGAGATAGAGTCACATCCTTGTTGGTGTAGTGTTTGAACCTTCTCAGAGACTCCAATTCAGCCCATATTTTTGAGTGAGGAACCAATTTCTTCATCTTCCAGACACATTCATAGTACTTTCAGTATATCGATAATTCCCTTCCTGTAATTCATCTCATCTCTTAATAATTAAAACTGAACAAGACACATTTGCAAAATATTTTACTTCAACAACATTATTTCACTTTGACTCCATTTGCACTGATATGACCTGCAATTATTTTATTGTCGCTTTATGTGTTGATGTTATGCTGTTGAATATTTACTTAAATTTGCAAACAATCTTGTATCAGAATTTATTTCAAAAAACTCCTAAACAACCTACTTTCATCAATAACGATTAAAACTTAATTATCATTATACAACTCTTTCTTAGGGACCACCCCCCTTGGCTTCATGAGGAGTTTTTCTTAAACAGAAGATTCAAGATCAAGTGACAGTTCTTGACTCGGGATTTCCCCCAAAGGGCACACCTAGAAGCTTGAATATTTGTGCTGCGCTTAACTCCAGGTGTGTGAAAGGTGACAACACATACCAATATTCACAAATATGCAAAGTTTCTCAAGTATATAGAAAGGTTGCATAAAAAAATTCAAGTAGAATTCATATCTTCCCCAAAATAAATAAACAAAGACACTAAATGGCCTGTAGAGTCCGAAAACATTTGTGCCACAAAAAATAATAACATATCGAAATCCTTGCTAATATTGATAATTTATTCATCAATAGCACTATTTACCCCTTGATTAGGCTCTATACCTTGCCTCTACCCATAATATCCAAGTTGGTCCTGCAAGGACATTAATCAACACCTTATAGTTTTGATGAAACTTCCTTATCCAAGAGTTAAAATAAGGTATAAAAGACTCCCATGGTTAATAAATGTTTTCACTTGAGTGAAGGGTACGGTTTGGTTAAATTCAAGACAACAAAGTTCAACAATAGGCTCTACCAACATCAAGATACATAGGGAAGTTGAGGTGTTTTATTACATGCCAATCACATACTAGCATCCATGATAGAATCTAGTGGAAACCTTGCAACCCTAAAAGTTTGAAAACAATTAATTCTGTTGAATTCTAGTTCCCAAACCACTATACACAAATATGCAAAGTATCTCAAAGGTACATAGAAAGAATGTATACAACTAAAATAACAACAGAATCCATACATGCCCCGAATTACATATAAACAATGATACCCAAAAAACTTCATGCTACAATAAATAATTACATATATATAAATCCTTGCATGTAGTGGGATTTTATTCATCAATAGAACCTTTTCCCCCCTCCTATAGGTTCTAGCCCTTGCTTCTACCTAGAATCTCAATGTTGGACTTTCAAGGTCGTTAGTCAACACGCCAATGTTTCAATGAAACTTCATAATCCAAGGCTTAAAAAAGGGTAAAGAAGCTTCCCAATAAACATATACACATAGGATATTTAATGTATGCATTGGGAAATTGAAAGTAATACACATATTCAACATAAATTTAAGATGGAAATTTTTAAATGTTTATTCTTCAGTGTAAAATTTATTCAATTTTAAATTTTAAATTATAAATAGTTCATGTTTTTATTTGTCGTACATTAGTTTTACATTTTTCATTTCTTAGAGATTTCATTATACCATGCATATTTTTCTAATGACATTTCTATTGTATTTATGATTGTAGTGGCTGCTATGGGTCGTAATGTAGAGATTTTGAGAGTGATTGGTCATTTCAGAGCTATTGGTGTAGCTTGGAGGGGTGGAGATGAACTTATTCGCTCCTTGTAAGCATCATTAGAGTCCATTGGAGACATTATCAGCATATACAACGGTGCATTGTATAGAGTAGCATCATACATAGAGATAAAACAACAAAAATATGCCAATGGATTGATCTACAATGACATTAAGAAGTTGAAAATAACCAAAGCGCAAATATATTCATAGTTTAGAGTTCTTGAGGAAAATAACATTCCAAATACCAGCAGACCACATATTTTAGTTGAGTGGTGCATTTTCCAACCAATCAGAGATCACTGGATGGACAGATGGTACATGATTTTTGAAATCCCCCACACAACAATAGGTAAGTATCATTGTACTTGCTATAGAAACTTTATGCAAAGTTTGTGATGGGAAAACATGTCAACTATTTTGACATGTTGGGATTCCAAGGCATTGGTAGGGGAATGCCCCAAAACCCTCCCAATACTATGCATAGAGATGTCAATTAACATATACCTCCACTTCATACTGATATACCAAGGATAGATATCCCTCCTGCACATGATATGATTCCACAGTAAGATAATGTGATTTTTATTCTAACTCAGAGGATTTCCCACCATACCACAACTATTGACCAGGTACGACCCTCTTCTACTTGTGGGGTATAGCCATCAGCTTCCAATCATAGAGTACTATCTATTGGTGGGGATATACTAACATTGCATGATCCCCAAATTGAGCCACATGTGCATGGTGTGTGTTCAAGCATGCTATGGCCGTGGACCAACACTTAGTACCTCTACGATGATTGTTAGTCAGGTAAGGATATTGTAAAAAATCTAATGTTGTTCAATTTATTTTTTCCATATTCTACAGATATTAAAATATTATTAATATATATAATTTTTAATATTGCAGGAGCTTGATGCCTCTACAGGGGATGGTAGTTTACTTGGTGTTGTCATATCCAAAGAGATAACAACCAACACTAGGGTCATATTTCAACATGTCATTTTGTTAATGCATGTCATTTTGTCAATACATGTTAGTTCATTAATTTGATAAATGGTCTAATTTTTACAATTTTTGAAGCTATAGGAACCTCATTTTGAACAAGATGCAAAAGACATTGATATTAGTGAATTCCCCCTAGCTGGATTTTATGATTACCTCAGGATCGTAAATACACGGTTAATTACTTAATCTTATTCAAATAATTTGTTTCTTACTTTACTCTATTATAGGTTGCTGATATTTACAATTTTTAAACTTGCAAGTGTTATTTGGCTTTGTAGAGGGGAAAGAAATTGCTAGTAGCAATCCCTCCCATGCAAGAGATATGTCCTAGGAAAAGGTAAGTATATTACAACATGTTAGTTTTTCAATACATATTATTTCATCCATTCATGACCATGTCTAACTATGACTACAAGAATCAATGGAAATCCCTACACCACCACTTTGGTTTGGCTCTCTCCATAGTCCAAATGTAGAGAAGGGTTTTTTCTACACAACAAGACCTCTTACATAAAAAGAGAGGTTTTCAATGATCATGAACTTATTGATACGATGATAATGTACACGTAGCCTTCGATGACAGTTGTTGGTTAGCTTTCAATTCACTCCACAACTCGTTGTTCTTAAAAAATTTCCATGTTTACAACGTTGAGATGGAGATTCCTCCATGTTGGACCTTAGTGCGGTTGTCGATGTTGTAGTCAATGTTGCATCTATAATGGGGATAATTCACAAAGAGGTATCTACTTGTATATGTGTACATGTACAATTCATGTGTACTGTGTATACACATGCATGATGTCTAACTATTTTAGCATTTAGTGAATGTAGCCTCACTATGGTCAATTAGTACACATGAATGAGGTTGATTTTCAAACCATGACTCCACTTGATACTAAAGAAACCTAGTCTCTTGCGCCACAACATATTTTTTTACTGATATGTTCATTAATTACTGAATTGGTTAGTACTTTCTCATGCATACATGTTGATAATTTTTGAGATAATTGACATTGTTTATCTTATTCGCATAACACCATTGCAGAGAGGCTCTCAGTAAGGAGGAGGAAACCATAGACATTTATACCCTATATGGATTCAGTGAGTATTTGTTTTATGTAATTGAGTCATATTTGAAAATTTCAAAGTTTATTAGTTTTTTAGTATTATTTTAGTTACCTGATCAAGAAATAAAATCTTTGACTTACAGTCTCCAGAAATGCATAGTGGTCATGGATAAAGGAAACAAGCACCACACTTGGGAAAAAAAAAGAGGAAGTTAGAGTTTTGATGTGTTAGTATAGGATATACCTTTACCTTTTTTTACAAGAGAGAGTTAGATTTTTTATTTGTGGTCTAAGATATATGTACTTTTGTTTGCATCTACATCATTGATGTTTTTGATACATGTACATTGATAAGCCATCTAAGGGTTGTCTATTTTTGTGTTATAACTTCCAAGATATAATATATATTTAATATTGGATCTTGGCATATTCATAGTTTAGTCTTATGTGTGATTATACATGTGTGGCCAATAATGTTTCTATGCATAATGTTCCCAATTTTTGATAGCTTTTATGATTACATAGAGATATGAATTATAAATTTGAGAACAATTCACAATAATGTACATTTAAATTGTTCTTGACCATGATCCAATTTCATATACACTGTTAAATTGTATTCACGACAATGCACATTTACAACCTATTCTTGGCCACAATAAAATTATATGAAATTTCATGGAAAATCCACACATTCTACTATCACATTTAAAACCTACAAAATAAGAAACTAATACAACTAAGTATCAATCCCTTTATCATAAGACCCATACCCTTTTGGTGACAATTTTTTCTTGCAGTGTTTTTTTAGGTCTTTGGGGGTGGCTCTTAAAAACCCCCCTCAGAAGTCCCGAAAATTGAAATTTTAGGGGTAGTTTTTAAACACCCCCCACAAAGTGCAATTCTTAGGACTTTTGGGGGCATTTTTTTAACAACCCCCCACCCACAAAAGTCCAATTCTCAATCTTTTTTGGGGCAGTTTCTTAACCCCCACTCCAGAAAAAAAATTCCAATTCTCAATACTTTTGAGGCGGTTGTTAAACCCCACCCCCCCAAAAAAGTCTAATTCTGAATACTTTTGGGGGCGGTTTGAGAAAGACTTCCCCTAAAGGTGTCTTTGTGGTGGTTTTGTTAACCCACCCCCTAAAAAAAAAAATTTTGAAGGTATTTGGGGGTGATCCTTAAAAACCGCCCTCAAAAGTCTAATTCTCAGGACTTTTTTGGGGGGGAGGGGGGTTATAAAGACCCCCCCTAAAGGTGGCTTGTGGTAGTTTTGCTAATCCTTCCCCCAAAAATTTTTAAAGGTATTTGGGGGTGGTCCTTAAAGCCCACCCGGAAAAAGAAAAAAAAATTTAAGGTATTTGGGGTGGTCCTTAAAACCCCCCCTCAAAAGTCTAATTCTTAGGATTTTTTTTTTTTT
>LPNX010847028.1:127634-276604 GCA_001517045.1 Pseudotsuga menziesii
GGTGGGGGGTTTAGAAAGACCCCCTAAAGATTTCTTGCAATGGATTTTATAACCCTCCTCCACCCCCCCCAAAAAAAATTAAGGTATTTGGGGGTAGTCCTTACAAACCCCGAGCAAAAGTACTAAGAATTTTACTTTTGAGGGGGGGTTTTAATTACCGCCCCCTAAATAGCTTAAAAAACTTTTGAGGGGGAGGTTAGCAAAAGATCTGCAAGCTACCTTTACGGGGGGTCTTTCTAAACCCCCCTGCCCCTCCAAAATTCCTTATAAATAGACTTTTCGAGATGTTATTTCACTTCAAAACCATATGTACAAATTTTCCAGAGTTTTCTTATGCTGAAAACATGGAGCTCAGCGTAATGGAAAAGGAGATGATCAGTCTATATTTGCCAACTACTGATCAGTGGAAGCTAGTTGATAACTATGGGAAAAGTATATACATTTTTCACTAATAAGAGTCATCTATTGTTGCCAAGTGAAACTTGGATAGAATTTAAAATTTATGGATTAGGGATGAGGACTGGTGTACCACTTTTGGAGTTGTAAACATTTTACATTTCATTAATAAAATTTTATACTGTTAGGTGTAATCTATATGGTGAACTCTACTATTTAATACATATGAATTATGTATCTGTTGCATTTAATTATGTCTGGTATATTATTGTTCTATTATAATTGGTTTTTATTTTCAAATAAAATTTTCATTATATATGAAATTTGTAAGTTTGAAATGATAATATACATTTCCTATCATGTGGGTTATTATGATGATGCTTCTATACTATCTTCAAATTATCCAAAAAACCTCTTATTATAGCCGTCTAGATATGGTTGGATGCACCATACAACACTCTAGAGATGCACACTCTCAGAATATTTCGATCATAATCCTATGTGTTGTGGCGGACATTTCCCTATGGCCAATTATGCATATTTTACCAATAATTCCATACTTGGACACTTTTTTATCTTCTCCTAGGCTTGGTTTATTTTCCCTAAACCACATATTTGGAAGGTCCATAAATTATTTTTTAGGGTCTCTTTGGACAACAGAGACCATGGTAGAGTAGAAAAAAAATAGCTTACAATATCCCCATGTGGTGTGGGAATTTTCTTCAACAAACAATTTGTGGTGGGCATCCTCTTAAGGCTACTTGGTCAATTTCTTAATTTTCACTAATTTGTCGTATTTCTCTAGAACGATGTAATAATGCAACAATGATTTCAAATTCATGCCACATAATCATATATGCCATGCCATGCCATGCAGGAATCATCCTTAGTGTGGGGATAAACCTTAATGTGGGCATCAATTAGCCCCTTTACAACACTTGACCAATTTTTCTTTGCCTTTAGCAATATAACATTTTTCTTCTATTTTGGCAAATTGATATTTTCCTTATCTAATCAGCATAAGAAAAAACAAAAGCATGGCTAGATATCCATTTCAACAATGAACATGGCCATATCATCTGATGAATATTATCATTAAAGGAATACCCCCTTGCAGGCATTTCCAAACAGTCTCTCAAACTCTTTTTCTAACACTTAACCCGTTCTCTTCAAACGCTAGGTCACCAAGGTGATTTCATTTTTCCTTCAAATTTGGCAAGTGAGATACCCAATGGGTAGAGTCCAACAAGGTGAATCCAACAAGACCACTTTCATCTTTTGGAGCTTCTTTCTCTCTCCTCAATGGACATTTTTATAGAGCGGTGCAAATATGGTTGAGAGGCCCTTTTGGAAGATCTATATATTCTTACTGAAAGACTTTTTGGCCAAGATAATGATCTAGTTGGATGCACCATAAAAAACTATAGAGATCCACACTCTCATAATATTTTTATCATCATCCTATGAGTTGTGGCATGCATTTCCCTAATACTAGTTAGGAATATTTTACCAATAATTCCCAGACTTGGTCAATTGTTTATATTATCCTAAGCTTGGCCTAATTTCTATAAATCACAGTTGTGGCATGTCCATAAATTTTTCTTTAGGGTCTATTTGGACAAACTGATACCATGTTTGAGTAGACAAAACAATAAACTACAATATCCCCACGTGTTGCGGCAATTCGAATCAACAAACCATTTGTGGCAGGCATCCTCTTAAGGTTGATTTGTATTTAGTATGCAAAATAACATTTTTCTTCTATTTTGAAAGGTTGATATTTTCCTTATCTGATCACCATAAGAAAAAATAAGAGCATGTCTAAATAGGCATTTCAACAATGAACATGACCATATCATTTGATGAATTTTATCATCAAAGGAATGCCCCCTTGTGGGCATTTCCAACTGCTCTCTCAAACTTGTTGTCTAACAGTTAACAAGTTCCCTTCAAACCCTAGGTCACTAAGGTGATTTCATTTTTACTTCAAACTTGGAAAGTGAGATGCATAATGGGTAGAGTCCAACAAGGTGAATCCATTAAGACCACTTTCATCTTATGAAGCTTCTTTCTCTCTCATTGGCACATTCTCTCTCCTTAGCAGGAATTTTCCTGGAGCAGTGCAAATATGGCAGAGAGGAAATTTTGGAAGATTGATATCTTCTTCCTAAAAGACTTTTTTGTCAAGCTAATGATTTGGTTGGATGCACCATACAACACTCTAGAGATACACAGTCTCAAAATATTTTTATCATCATCCTATGACATGTGGCAGGAATTTCCCTAAGGCCAGATAAGAATATTTTACGAATAATTCCATACTTGTTCGAGTTTTTATCTTCTCCTAGGCTTGGTCTAATTTCCATAAACCACAATTGTGGTAGGTCCATAAATTATTCTTCGGGGTTTTTTCTTAATGTTATTAATTTGCCTATTTATTTATCCTGCAAACTATCAAATACACAGTACTGTTAGCAAATAAATTCACTCAAACTATTATTAATTTGAATTTGATTTGGTTTAAAGACTGTAATGGCTGGGTTACGTCATCAAACTTGGGATCGGACCACCCTCTGCTAATCTCCATGTGCAAATCCTAGGTGACTTCAATACCTAGATGCAGGTGACAGCAGTGCCATCAAGGATATGGAGGTAGATGATGGAGCTAGCTGATAATTAGCATGAAGTCACCTCACAATCACCCACTCAATGGATGTGAGTATTAACTCATCTCTTAGAAGTAGACATCTCCTAGAATCTCGAAGTGACGTTCCCATCACGTTGATGCAGGATGAACGTAATGCATCTCCTTGGTTCCTGGGCCAACATGCCAATAGTTTAATTCCTAGGACCCCTTGTCATTTTGGCCAATTGCTCTTCACACTCTTTCCATTCTCACGGCTCCATTCTTAGCTTTCTCTTGGTCACTCGGCCCTCTGCAACTTAGTCCCTAGCTTTGAGTTCATTGTCAACCTTTGTCAGCTAGCCATGTCTCGTAGACAATGAGGTATCCCTCACCATGGTTGTATGGGGAGAGGCACTCAGTATGACTGCCCAATTCAGCTCAGTACTTAGGATAGTGGTGATGGTTTCGATGTCAAGATTCCTGAAGCTGTGCACCTTAGGGTTAATGGCTAGGAAGATGAATTTTCTAGTGCCCTCAACATGGTTGGTTGCACTCAGGAGCGACAAAGAAATTATTGTGTGATAAAAAACCTCCTCATTTGGTTCATTCTCTGTTTCCACTCTCATCCTCTTGCACCTACACCTTCTGAACCACCACCTCTTGCTACTACCATCCCCACACCCCCCCTGTTTTAGACTCTGCACCCTCCACCTCCACCATTTCCCCCATAGTACCTAGGGATTTTGAGCCTCCTCCAACCCCCCCGCCCCCCCCGGCTAAGTTGAATAAAGTCCCTCTCTTCTAGCAATTGCACTCCTAGTCCTGCATTGGTATGGAAGACTGCCCCTCTCCCGGTTAAACAAACCCTTGTAGGTAGTGGCGAAGACGATGAATCCTCCACCAACGAAGATGTGGACTCCTCCAATGATAACAATTCTGATGCCAAGGAAGACCCATGTGAGCCAATTTCCATTGGCTTTGGATTTTCTATCATTGAGGATCCATTCCATAAGCCTTAATCAGGTTTTTGTCAATGGTTTCTTTTGTTTTTTGTCAGAAATACCGTGGGATTATCAAATTAAGAATCTTTATATGTTGGTTTTTTTATTTCAGCAATTATTATGTATTTTTTGTATAAGGATACTCTCCTTCTTTGTATGGACCTATTTTCCCTCACGGAGGGAGGGTCTGACAATCTCTTTAGAAATTGTCTACCTTCTTGTCTCTTTGAGCAATAATGTGTCTTTGAACTATAAATTTTTTTTGTAACACTACCAATTTTTTTCAATAGAATAGTTCCTTAACTTACAGAAAAAACATGGCGACTTCAATGTGCAAATTGAGTACTCTATATTTAAACTTAGTTTTGATTTTCAAATTCAAAATGATTTGTAGATTGGATGTTTTGTAAAACATAAAAGGTCTTGGCCTCAATTGAGTTAAGAAATCAGCTTACTATTATTGTTAATCATTGTATATGAATTTGTTTATGGATGCAAACTTATTCCTTTAAATATTTAATTTTGGTCATTTTCTTATTCTTGCTACAATGAGGAAAATAAATTATATTAATGTGGTATTTTTTTGTAAATGTCTATTTTGGGGAATAGAAGGAAATAGAAGGATAAACTAATTTACAAATTTTTTTTTAATGAAAATATGATATACAGACTGCTCATTACACATATTCACAACACGCCATCTCATTTCACATGCAACGAAGATTATATAATACAGATGTATTAAAAAATCATAAATTGTGCCCATGGCATGTAATTGCAACTTGTGCCCAAAATTTTAATTAAATGTAAATATTAATCCCAAACTACAAAAAAATTATAAACAATGTCTTGATCTAAGTATAAATATTCAATAAATCAACTATTCTCAGTTGATACAACATCACTGAAATCACTAGTCACATAGTATAAGCACTAGTTACATAGTTCAATGTCATCCTTATGCCAAGGAATGAAGCTTAACAAAGCATCTGCTAGATTACATAATGCACTACTGGGACATGGTATAGCTATATTTTAAAATAGAGGATCTAAAATTTCTGTGGAATTCACAATATAATATTCTTTTCCAATAGGGACACAGTGTACCATTGCGTGTGGGTTAATATTGTGTATTGTCACCCTTGCAACTTTAACCCTTGAATTTAATGCAATGAGAAAGCATTTCTTTCCTTCCATCCTGAATTGGGAAGTTTATGTCAGCTCATTAGCATTATCTTGACCCTGCAAATAAATGAGACAAAGTAAGATGTATGGAAATAAGAATTTAAACATTGATGATCCTAAGATTAAATAATTACAATCTTACCTGAATTGGTGCTTTCATTTTGTCACTTTGCAGTTTTGATGGAACCATTGGTGTTTTCTGTACCAAATGTCCATCATATTTTGATGCACGACTATGTACCCAACAAACAACGATTTCTAATATATTGATAAAATAAAATAAAATTGAACTAAATTATGAAAATTTCCAATACTTAGTGGGGATGATGGAGTATGCATTGAAGTTAATTTCTTTTGTATTAGTCTGTTCATAGGGGTTGCTATGTCCCTTGTATTACTCTATCAAGGAAAAAAAGTAGTATATATATATATATATATATATTCAAAATATGAATAAAAATTATTATTTAAAATAATAATTAAACAACTAACCTCCACCATAGGCGTGACTTCAGCATGAGCATTTTGTACCGTAGGATAGTATTCATATGAGAAATCAGATATTAGCCTTCAAGTAATTAATGTGAAAATATGTATACTTAGACAACAATAAAGAATTGGACACTAACAATTTCTGTGTTGGCCACATGTTCTCTCTCCATATCTTCTACTCTTTTCAGTAGTTCAGTTATTGTTCTTTTCAAAGATGAGATTTCCTATGTTTTTCTATAGCTTGGCTTATATCTAGCGCCTCCTTGTATGGAATTTTTCCAAACAAGTTAGTTGGCGTAACTCCTAATCCAATGCCATGACATTGTCCTCTTACATCAACCCCCAATACCTTGGAAAGGGAATCATCCCTAGCTGCAAAGTCTTGAGATGCAAATTCTACTTGTGCTTGTTCAATTTTTTGCTAACATTAAGATACAATTAAATCAGATCATAGAAGAAAACATTTCCAACATATAAAATGAAATTTTAATCAATATCTAAATTAAAAGGTTGAGAACATACTATTGTTTCTCCTACAACTGGTGTGATTGGAGTGCCATCCTTCTTTTGATGGCACTTCTTCCATAATCCTTCCCTAGTAATGCTTGTAGTTGTATCATCATTGGCTATAGATTTTTTCTAGTTGCAAAACCTAAAATAGTATGTTTAAGTTGTGATTACAATGAAACTAAAATATGCTAATATTTCTCATATCGGATAAAATATGATCACAATTGTATACCATATCATCTTTGACCCATTGATAACCTCGACGTCCATAGGTGTGCAAGTCCCTCTCATTTTCTCTATTTTCCTTGTTTTTTTCCCTTATATCCTAGAAATCAATTGAAAATAACATATATAACTCAACATTACAAGACAATAGACATTCTAAAAAGCTTGATTATATAATATGTGAACTTTTTGCTTACCAGGAATTCAGTGGTGGCTCATGATAGGACGAATTCCCTCCACACTGTCTCACTTATCCTAATTGGAGGAACATTTTTTAATCTTTCCTTTGTTGACTCATAAGGGTCACAGTATTTTTTTGTCAACCGATATCTATTACCAGTTTCATTATGGCTGATGGATTTCACACAATATTCTTTAAGGAACAAAGGGATTATGAATTTTTTCTAGAACATACAAGAATATCATTTTTATATGCCATACATGGTTTGAAAATAAACTTCAAAATCATCCAAAGATAGAAATGTTGAAAACAAATACACATAATGTCTAATACTCACATTAATAATGTTCCACAAGTCCTCCTTTAATTGATCTAAAACCTTCCTCCAATCAACATAATTGATTGAAACGATTTCCCTTGCGAGAACACCTAGTAATGAAGATAGCTTCAAGGATTTTGGACCAATTGGTTGGTTCCTTTCATTGATATGAATTTCGATCTTTTCCTCCAATTTATTGATTTCCACAAATTTAGTTTCTCCTCTAAATTTCTTCTTGACTTTCTCTGTCGATGCTTTTGTAGAGGGATCTTCACCTTTTATACTAATATCTTGTTTGAATTGTTCTTTGTGAACATATTATATAAAAGAAGGGCACGTAAAGGTGTTATGGATTTCTAATTCATAAAATTTTATTTATGAAGAACTACAAAATTATACATTAATGACCTTACCTTTTTCTTCATGTTGCTCCACCTCTTTTTGTGTCGAGCGATCTTCCCCTTCTACACTGTTATCCATATGGCGTGGTTGTTTGTAAACATATTCTATAAAAGAAGGGAACATAAAGGTGTTATGGATTTCTTAATCATAAGATTTATAGTTATAAGGAACTAGAAAAATCTGAATTAATGGCCTTACCTTGTTCATGTTTCTCCTCCTCTTGAAAAGAAGAAAATTTATCTTTGTCATTTACTTCTTTGTTTTGACTAGGAGAGTCATTCAAAGGCATAGAAGGTGTACTAATATTCTTTGCTATTGTTTGTATTTTTCTCTTCTTTGTGGTTGTAGCCAAGAATGTTATTAAACATATTCCTAACATCATCATACAATAAAAATAAGCATTATATAACTACACAAGGAGATACATTGTTCTATTTCTAAATATTTACCTTTTGAGATGCATGTCCCTTTCTTTCCTATTTGATCATTTTGATGCGTTCTTTTTGAATTTTCATAATCAGATTTTTTTTATTTCGTTTCATAACCTGCTTTGCCTATTTTTTTAAAATGATTACAGTATTGATTAGCCATAGCCTATTAGATTGTTATTAAAGTACAAAGTAATATGTTCTAACAATTTATATCAAATAAAAGTAGTATTCCAATTTGTTGTGATGGGGAATTTTTTTTTTTGCAAAGAACTCACATATGTAACCTCTTGGGTGGCTCAACCACAGTTTTATTAATATAAAACCTAATCGTTTCAGTAAAAAAAAAAAAAAAAAAATTAAATAAAAAATAATGATATACTTCAATCACAAACCATCACTTACCTCCATGTCTCCACTTGTACAAGTCCTGCATAATTAACCAAAAAAATAAAGTCTATCATCACTCAATTCTTAACTTAAAGTTGTTTAAATGATTAATCTATCTAACAAGTTTCAAAAGTAAAAGGGAAGACTAACTGTAAGGACTATCTGCTAAAAGAAACATATGTCATAACTTGAGAGAGAGAGAGAGAGAGTTAAAGTGTTGTAGGTTTAGGTTAGACACATACAGTAGCCAACAATATATCTCAATATCCAAGAGTGAAGACCCCTTATCCTTAGAGGCTGCAAGCAGAGAAAGGTTTACACAAGAAAACCTGAATATGAACACGGTAACGGTCTTGTAGCAGTGGGAAAGTACAGTCCAACTTTAGTGCTCACAAAACAATCAAAACCCAGCTAAATGAATGTCAAATAGTCCACAACTCAGCTAGGAAGAGCCACCACAATCCATGGTCATCCTTAGAGGAAACCAAAATTTTTACAGAATTTTCAAAATTTTGAAGCATAGGAACCACTATTTTGATTTTTGTCCAGAAATAAACCACAGAATGTGTATTACACTTACTAAGCATATGAAAAAAAATTGTACAAAATGCAGCACATAATGCGTATTACACTTAAAATTTTGTACCTGAGGAACCACTATTTTGATTTCTATCAATAAACAAACCACAAACTGTTTTCAGTGTTTGTTTTTTTCAAGTTTTATGTTGTTTTCATGAAAGAATTGATAAATTACCTGCAATAATGTAGAATGCAGAACAAGAATGCAATGAAACTTAAGGTATACCTCACGCAGTTCACCTCAATATATCCCAACAACTTAGCTTCAGCTTTTGTGATTTTGAATACTAGAATAAAAAAAGCTAAACGCTAGCTTGTGCAAAAAGAAAATGCTACCCTTGCTCGGAAAAAATATTCGCGGGAGATAAAATGTGAAAAGTTATGTTAGAGGTCTCATTTTTTTTTGTAAATTTAATTTCCTTTTTTGTGGTATAGATAGCAAAAACACCTGAGTTTTCTATGAAGGTTTTAAATGAAAAGGGGAAGGACCCTCGTACTGGGAGTCATGTAGGTGGACCAAAGGAAGGAAGGATGGAAGCAAAGAAATGCATCAAAAGGAAATGCAATATTAGCCTATTGTGGTGGATGACATGAAGTTAAATAATGTAATAAGCATGGCTTCTAAGGAATTTAATGTGAGGTTTATTTTTATAAGGATGGGGACAATGAGTTTGTTTCAATAGATTCAAGTGCACTAGTAGGTTACACCCAAACTCATTATTAGTTCTAGTAGGTATATATTGCATTTATACCTAGGGATATTAGAATAATTATGAGAAGATATATATAGTGTTACATTTAATCTATATGCTCTCCATAAGTTTGACAATTCATTAATCCATTGGTTAAGGTCCTACCTGAAGAAAACGTATAATAACCTATATAATCGTTTTAAATATTAAGAGTTTTTATCATTACCTCTTCCAACCATATGCAATTCTTATAAATATAAAATGAATTTCAACCATTAACCTATGTTTTTTAGATGAATATTATACCATTGAAACTATTTGCCTAATGAAAATCTAATAACTTGCCTCATGGACCATATGAGTATGATGTGGCCACCATCTCATTATAAATATAATTTTGAACATGCAATGTCAACCCTCCATCTCTTTATAATTATCAAACAAATTATAGGTATATACCTAGTATTGTAGGTGTCAACACTTGTTATATGAATTAGTGAACCATGGAAATCTTATAGCTAGATAAGATAAAAATATGGGTATATAGATCCAAAAATTTCATCTAATCTATATGTAAGAATTCCCTTAACCATCATCCCTAACTGAAAATGATTGACACCAAATGAAGTAACATATGCTGCCTTGAATAGTGGACATTGTAAAGGAGGAAAAGTTGTCATTAATCTTACACTAGTGGCGCATATGAAGGAAAATGGTTGTGATCAACCAAATATTCATACTTATATTAATAATCCTTTAATGAATTTATTTCACAAGGAAAATGACTTGATACAAATAAGGAGGCTGAGAGGGTATACCATGAAATCGACCATGTATATTAGCCTATTGTGGTGGATGACATGAAGTTAAATAATGTAATAACCCTGGCTTATAATGCATTGATTGTGATGTTTATTTGTATAAGGATGGGTGAAGTGAGTTTGTTTCAATGTATTCAAGTAGTGCACTAGTAATCAATTTTAGCTTACCACATAAGGGATGTCATTAATTATTTCATCTGAGGTTAGATGTTGAGGTTACAATATCCAAACATAGTATTATTTCTAGTTAGTATCTACTACATGGATTTATATGTAGGTTTATTTACCGGTTACTTGATCAAATTAATTATATATCATTCAAGGTCCCATGCCAATAATTTAGGATACAAGGATCAAATAATTATACTAAATCGACAAATCCATTAGGTAACAAGGGATATTATAATAATTATGAGTACAAATATATGGTGTTACATATAATCTATATGCTCTCCATAAGTTTGACAACTGATTAATACATTGGTTAAGGTCCTACCTAGGGAAAACCTACAAGATAAACTATATAATCCCTTTTAATATTCAGAATTTTTATCATTCTAACCTCTTGCAACCATATGCAATTCTTATCAAGATAAAAGGAATTTGAACCAGCATTAAAAACCTATGTACTTCAGACATGTATCATACCATTGAAACTATTCTCCTAATGATAATCAGATAACATGTTTGATGGACCATATGAATATGATGTGACCCCCATCACCTTATAAGTATAGTTCTTAACCTACAATGTCAACCCTCCATCTCTATATAATTATCAAACAAAATAGGTATATTATACCTAGTAATGTAGGTGTGTTAATGAGGTAAAGGACATCTTTCTAATTTTTACAACACAACTTGTTATATGAATTATTGAACCATGACAATCTTGTAGCTATATCAAATAAAAGGATGGCTATATAGATCTAAAATTTCATCTAATATATCCTTAAGTATTCCCTTAACCATCATCCCTAACTAAAAATGATTGACACCAAATGAGGTAACATAAACTACCTTGAATAATGGACATTGCAAAGGAGGCAAAGTTGTCGTTTATCTTGAAATAGTGGAGCATATGAAGGAAAATGGTTGTGATCAACTAAAAATTAATACTTACATTAATAATCCTTTTATGAATGGATTTCACATGGAAAATGACTTGATACAAATAAGGAGGTTGAGATGGTATACCATGAAATCGACCATGTATATTAGCCTATTGTGGTGGATGACATGAAGTTAAATAATGTAATAACCATGGCTTATAATGCATTGATTGTGTGGTTTATTTGTATTAGGATGGGGCAAGTGCGTTTGTTTCAATGTATTCAAGTACTGCACTAGTAATCAATTTTAGATTACCTCATAAGGGATGTCATTAATTATTTCATTTGAGGTTAGATGTTGATGTTACAATATCCAAACATAGAATTATTTCTAGTCGGTATCTATTGCATGCATTTATATGTAGGTGGATTAACTGGTTACTTTATCAAAGTACTAATATATCATTCAAGGTCCCATGTCAATAAGTAAGGATACCATAAGGATCAAATAATCGTACTAAATTAGTCTATTTCCATAAACTCTCTTATGAGTCTACACAAGATACATATTTTCTCTTTGATCTGCTATTTGTAACTACTGGCATCATGATATGACTCATTATTTTTTCTTTCCTTACAAAGATATCTATCATATGAAATATTCAAACAATGTTTTCTTGTTTTATTCTTGTTTGGATTTATGATCTCTCTTATTATGGAGATTATATGAGCTAAATTTTTTATGTTGGTATGCCTTAAAAATCTACTTTCTTAATTGACATATCAATTAGGTAACGAGGGATATTACAATAATTATGAGAAGAAATATACGGTGTTCCATTTAATCTATATGCTCTCCATAAGTTTGACAATTCATTAATACATTGGTTAAGGTCCTACCTGGAGAAAACTTACACGATAACCTATATAATCCTTTTAAATATTCACAATTTTTATCATTATAACCTCTTCCAACCACATGCAATTCTTATAAAGATAAAAGGAATTTGAACCAGCATTAATAACCTATGTACTTCAGACCTGCATTAGACCATTGAAAATATTCTCCTAATGATAATTTGATTACTTGTTTGATGGGCCATATGAATATCATATGACCCCCATATCCTTATAAGTATACTTTTTAACCTAAATGAATGTCAACCCTACATATCTTTATAATTATCAAACAAATTATAGGTATATTATACGTAATAATTTAGGTGTTAATAAAGATGGAAAAGACACCTTTCTAATTCCTACAACACTTGTTGTATGAATTAGTGAACCATGACAATATTGTAGCTAGATCAAATAAAAAATGGATATATAGATCCAAAATTTCATCTAATCTATCCTTAAGCATTCCCTTAACCATCATCCCTAACTGAAAATGATTGATACCAAATGAAGTAACACATACTACCTTGAATAATGGACAATGAAAAAGAGGAAAAGTTTTCATTTATCTTGCACTAGTGGAGCATATGAAGGAAAATGGTGGTGATCAACCAAATATTTATACTTACATTAATAATCCTTTGGTGAATTAATGGATTTCAAAAGGAAAATGACTTGATACAAATAAGGAGGTTTATAGGGTATACCATGAAATCGACCATGTATATTAGCCTATTGCAATCGATGAGATGAAGTAAAATAATGTAATAACCATTCCTTATAATGCATTGATTGTAATGTTTAATTGTAGAAGGATGGGGGTAGTGAATTTGTTTAAATTTATTCAAGTGCACTAGTAATCAATTTTAGCTTACCACAAAGGGATGTCCTTAATTTCATCTAAGGTTAAATGTTGAGGTTACAATATCCAAACATAGTATTATTTCTAGTCAGTATCTACTGCATGCATTTATACATACGTGGATTTACCGGTTACTTGATCAAATTACTTATATATATTTCGAGGTCCCATGTCAATAAGGATACCATAAGGATAAAATAATTGAGCTAAATTATTCTATTTCCACATACTCTCTTATGATTCTACACAAGATATATATTTTCTCTTTGATCTGATATTTTTAACTACTGGCATCATGATATGACTCATTATTTTTTCTTGCCTTATAAAGAGGACTATCATATGCATTCAAAAAAAAATTCTTGTTTTTTTCTTGGCTGGATTTATATCTCTTCTTATGGAGATCATATGAGCTAAAATTTCTATGGTGGTATGCCTTACAAATCTACTTTCTTAATTAATTGACATATCAATTAGGTAACGATGGATATTATAATAATTAGGAGAAGAGATATATGATGCTGCATTTAATATATATGCTCTCCATAAGTTTGAAAATTCATTAATACATTGGTTAAGGTCCTACTTGGAGAAAACCTACAAGAACCTATATAATCCTTTTAAATATTAAGAATTTTTATACAAACTCTTCCATTAACCATATGCAATTCTTATAAAGATAAAAGTAATTTGAACCATTAAGCTGTGTATTTTAGACCAGTATTAATACCATTGAAACACTTCTCCTAATGATAATTTGATAACTTGCTTGATAGACCATATGAATATGATGTGACCTCCATCTCCTTATAAGTATAATTTTTAACTTACAATGTCAACCCTCCATCTCTTTATAATCATCAAACAAATTATAGGTATATGAATACTGAACCATGATAATATTGTAGCTAGATCAGAGAAAAATATGGCTATATGGATCCAAAATTTCATCTAATATATCCTGAAGTATTCCCTTAACCATCATACCTAACTGAAAATGATTGTCGTATCCAAACATACTATTTTTACTAGTCGGTATCTACTGCATTACCTAGGTGGATTTACTAGTTACTTGATCAAATTAATTATATATCATTCAAGGTCACATTTCAATAAGTAAGGATACCATAAGGATAAAATAATTGTACTAAATTAGTCTATTTCCATAGACTCTCTTATGATTCTACATACGATATTTTCTCTTTTATTTTCTATTTGTAACTACTGGCATGATAGGACTTATTATTGTTTGTTACCTTACTAAGAGATCTATCATATGCATTCAAACAATTATTTCTTGTTTTTTATTGGTTGGATTTATGATCTCTCTTCTTATGGAAATCATATGAGCTAAAATTTCTATGGTGGTATTCCTTACAAATCTACTTTCTTAATTGACATATCAATTAGGTAACCAGGTATATTAGAATAATGAGAAGATATATATAGTGTTACATTTAATCATGCAATGCCAATATATATCCTCCACCTCATTTATGTATTTACATTGTTCAATGAACCATTTTAGTGCTGGAAGTGTAGTAGTTTTTATAGATTCCTGCATCGAAATTTCTATTTAATTAGGTCATTGGAGAGTGAATGATAAGTGGCATATGAAATTATTGAACCAAGTGATCTCTAATAATGTTATGGCCATTGCACTGTACCTTTGACTAATTTACTCACTCCCAATTGAGATTTCTTGAGCTCTAAAGGAAATGAAGTTTCCAATACCTTCCAAGCCATTAAATGAGGTGATTGAAGCCATTTCTAACTCCTCCTAAAAATACATTGATATGTTAAAATGGTGCCAACAACTTTAGCATATTTATCTCCTATCATACTAAGAACAGATATTAGTTAGTATACAGGTTGGGATATCTCCATATTATAAATATATTTATATTTAACCCATATTACCTCCCTATGATGTAAGTTATAAATATCATTGACAAGCAAAAGAATAGAAGCTAGAAATGCTTATGAAATAATTAAAATAACAATATAAGAAACTAGGACACCCTAGTGCCATCCCCATACCATTTTCTATAACAAGATTTATCCCAAGGGGGTATTTCTATGAGTCTAACAAGTAACAATATTATAGTATATCTAGGATTATAGGCTCATGTTGTGGTTATACATACAACAAATTTTCAAGCTCATCTATATATAAGATGCTATAGATTCATGCATATTCTCGTTTTCATCTTTTTTGGTTTTTATGTTTTTGAAAAAAAAGGAGTAACAAATGGGTCTATTTCATCTTGTGGAGGCCATATTATTCATTTGTTGGTTGAGTTTGGACTGTGTTGGCCATAACATCATCTAGAGAGGACACAATCTTGTTTGTGAGGATGATTTACTTTATGTTGGAGAGGACACAATCTTGTTTGTGAGGACAATTTACAGTTCCACATCTATAGTGATCCACGCAATTCATATGGGACAATATGAAGGGTTGTTACATCCAAAAAGGGAGTTGAAATGCATATTGACACCTACAGGAATCTACTACAGTTTTGTTGGGTAATCTCATTGTAGTCTGCCTTCTTGTTACAACTGTACATAAAGTTTTTGGGTAGTGAAGAAGGATGCTGCAGCATAATAACAAGAAGAAGATGAGTTGGGTTGTTTGAAGTAGCTGGCAGGGCAGGGCAGACACCAAAGAAAAATTGAGACACCAAATATCACTTCCATAAATCATTGTGAATGCCCAAGAAGCTACAGGTTAGAGTTAAAGCAATTTCAGATTTGCTTGCCCACCTTAGAACTGTTGTTACAGTCATTGTAAACTCAAAGTTATATTAATATGATATTTAGGGTTTATTTTCCTTTTTATTTATGCAAAGAAATATCTATTTCATTTAATTTTCACAGTTAGCGCTACAAAAATCAAGATCTTACTATTATAGTCAATATAAACATATGGTGGCGCTGATTTGTGTACATACTTCAAAACCCTTGAGATCCAAAACAAACTCTCTATGTTAAACAAATTTCCTCACTTTCTAACTTTCTTCAGTAGTCAAATTCTAGGCTTCCACACGTTCCCTTCCACAGTGTAATTCTCTCCTAAAGGAGGGAATCAGGATTCGACTTTTTGACTTTCGCCACTTTCAAAAAAAGAGTTTCTACACAACGCTTCTTCCCTGTTGTCAATCTCGATCGTTGATATATCAATTTCGTGGCCAACCTGAGTGTTCGTACAACTTAATTTTTCATGCAGCGAAATGGATTTCTAATCATTCGATCAATGTTCCCACCGAATCAACAGTGGATTCAAAAATTTATTAAGTGTATCCCATAAAATATCGCAAACATGAAAAGTTTTTCAAAGCTTGCAACTTCTCCTGACGATATCACTATAAACCATCGATCTTCCCCATGATTGATCCCCACTCTACGATCTTGTTTTATTTGAGTGTCTGGTTAAGGTTTAACCCTCTACAAAGCTTCAGTTACTTGATCACTAACAAGATCAATTCTTCTATGCAATTAGGAAAATATGGAAATCCAAAGCCACAGAGTTTATATACAAGGTTATATGGAGTGAATGCGGGATGAATTCATACTTCTACAAAACTATATGAGTACATGAAATCTATCAAAACCACATGCAAAGTTTAATCCTCTGTTCTTTATTCAATTCACCGGAAATTCAAATACACATAGAGAATTCTACTTGTTCACTCCTCTCTCACTCTTATGTGCACCTCATTCCTCCATTCATCCTATGTGTAATTTCTCTTTCTCTCTCTAAATATTTATGAGCTAATCAAAGGTTCTTTGACCTATCCTAAGCTCTATGAGCTAACCCAAGCTTTTGTGATCCAACAAGCTTTGTAAGCTAACTAAGATGCTAAGAAAATAACTCGAATTGCTTTAAATACAAGAGGATTATGTTTCTAGATCCTATAATAAAGGAGTATAGTCCTTATTGATCTCTCCTAACCCTATGACTCACAAGTAACTCAATCCTAAATATTACATGTGGAAAAGGATCTAGATTCCTTATCCATTTTATTCAGCTTTTACAAAATAAATCAAAATATTCATTGGTCATTGTCTCATCATGTTGACTGGATATAAGAACTGTGTGAATGCGCAGAGGAACCATGCACCACTCTCATTTTATAACTCAATGGTTACTTGTGTTTTTCCATCAAACCTCAACAAGGAGTACGTTCCATTCTTTCTGACCTCTGTGAGCTTTTCTCCCAGCTTGGTATCCATCACATGGGTGAGAGGCATCAACTCAGGGGTTTCATTAGTTGCATAACTATTCCAATAAAGGGTAGTGACCCATGCACTATACCTCACATAGACATCCATCCATACTAAGAGATCATGACCTAGTCAACTAGTACTCAATTATGCTACCAACAAATTTATACACCCTCACGACACCCTTAGTAACCCACAGTAGGTCATGGTCCCTTCATACACAAGATTGGGACCCTTAAGAGTCCTCAAGGAACTTTCAACTACTCACAATAGTCCTAGCAGTATTAAAACATGTCACAACATCCCTTAGGAGGATCAAGAAAGGCCATGGTTTTCTTTATAAATCATTAGGAGAATTTACACATATGAAAATGACGCAAACAGGAAACACAAATTGAATATGAACACTATGATGAATCTGAGAGACTCAAATAAACACTTTTCATTATCACTTCCAAGAAAGTTTACAGAGCTACAATCCAAGCACAGAGGCTTCAAAAATTAAATTCAAACCCTTCCTCCTCCGTAGAGGTTACATTTATAGTGCAACTTACCCCCGAGACGTATCTCAAAACAGGGCATCAAAATTAGTTACATTGCAGGAATCAAACCCAAAAGTACATCCAAAATATTAACAAACTATGATGTGGTAGACACGTCGTGCCCACAAAACATGTCGGGAAGGCATGCTATGCTACGCATGACCAATTAAAAAAGGGAAATCTCAACATCTAGGGTTTTTCGGATCGCTTGATGAAAATGACAGCTCCAAGCATATTTTTAACAGACTATGACTGACTCAGCTGATGGCGGTCATTCTAGGATGATTATTGCTCAGTCTATGAATATCTTTCCATTGTTGATCTATATGGGTGGCCATCTCAAATATATCCTTTAGGATAACACCCGGGTCAATCATCGGGCTATGGCCAATAACAGGGAGATCTGATTTGACAGTCATGAGTGTTGCCAATAGCTTAAAGTCCTCATTGATTTTATCTATGATTACATGTCTGTTTATCCCAACATTCATATGTTAAAACTTTTCATGGCTTAGTATTTCCTCCTGTAGCAGTTTGACATATTTTCTCTCAGGGATCGGCTTCCCCTCTGGACCCCAAAACTCAGGAAACCCTTTCTGAAACAGGGGCTGGAACAATTTGTTGAAATTTTTTGCCCCTTGATAAATAATTTCAATGCTAGTAAGTTCATTCTGCAACATGTTGTGCTTTGTGATCATCCTCCTTGCTTCCACCAGGACTGATATCTTGTCAGTAATCCCCAAGCAAATTAGTGCTTCCCTAGAGGATGAGCTCAAAACAACAATTTCGTTCTAGGACTCCTACCTAGTACTTTGTGCTAGAATTTCCTGTAGGGATTTACATCTTTCTCTTACATCCATAGGAGCCTGTTTATGCTCATCCACCATGAACAAATTCTTTTCTAATGAGGGCATCTACTTTATCGTTGTGTCCCAAGGAAAATGTTTAGCCCCTTGCATGAGAATTCAGCATATGACCCTTTCCTCAAACCTTCTTACTTTTTTTTTCAATGTTCTGATCTCTTCACCAGAGTCTTCACTTTCCTTAGAAGTGATCATGTCCTTGATTTCTTGACTAGTCACCTTCAATTGAGTTATTTCCAGGTCCTTCAAGGACATTTTAGACATATCTTTGATCACCAAAGAAGTGAGTGATCTATCCTCAGGGTTGCTATAGTCATTTAATTCATCAATTTTCTTTTGCATATTTTACTTCTATTCTTCCCATGTGCTCTTGTCAGCCTCCAACACATCAAGGGGGCCTTTCAAATACAAAACTTCATGCTGCAATGCCTCAATCTCCCCTTCTAGTTGCATGATCTGAGGAGGTAGCTAGATATCTTTCATAGGTGTCTTTCTTTTCTTTTTGTAAGTCTATATCTTGGCCAGTGGCTTAGTTGGTAAATTAGCCTGCTATGTTTCCACTCGCTGCTTAGATGCAAGGGGCTGTTGCAAAGTGTTATGTGTTGTTAGTTATACCACTTGGCCCATCAGGAGTTTCACTTGCAGGTTCCATGCCTTCTTTGTTTCCTTTTCCTGCTTCAATTGGGTCTCCAGTTTAACCACCCTTTGTTGGGACTTGAGATGGGCTAATGCCTCCTTAGTCAGATAAGCATAGATGAGATAACTAAATACCTTATGGAATACAATTTTATCTGGGATTGAGAACTGATCCATATTCAACTCGACCTCTAAAACTCCTTCCTCATTAGCAATGGCTAGGTTCAAGGAGTTAGTTGTAAGATTATTAGAAGTAGTGAAAGAGACTTTGTTGCTTGATAGCTTGCTTAGCTCCTTGGAATGCTTCTGAGTTTTAGCCTTAGATTTCTCTTTGAGCTTCCCATAGGTGGTCAACATTTTATTTTCAGTATTAAATTTCCGTTCAACAACAGAGGCAAAATAATACTTCTGATAATTGAGTAGAGACTTCTCAATCCCTTTGTTCATTGATTATGTGGTTCTTCGGGGATTTCTTTATGAGTGTGTAGTGGATGGATTTATAACCACTAGTTACTGTGCTATCACCATATGATTTGCAACCTTTCCCCAAGTAGGGTTTACTGAATCAAGGTCCTCCTCTATCACTATTTGAGGGAATCAAATTCAAAATTAAACACTTGCTCCAGGTTGATTATGTCCTCATCTACATCTATCCTAGGCTTCTTTCTACAGGTTTGTTCATCACATTCCATATCCTCCACCTCTGACTGTGACCTTCTTCTACAACCATCACCGTTTAGGGGCAAGGGAGTAGTTGGGAACATACCTTGCACTTATTTAGGATCTTGAATTTTCTCTGCAAGAGTCCAATCAAAATCATAGGAAAGACAATATGCCTCCTGTGACAAGTCGAGGATCATGGAGTGAATAAAGGTTGACATCTGCACCTGGACCCTCCTCTGGAAAATGATCCCCTTTGGATTGTAATTCTGTGCATGAGTCACCTGAAAATTCATGGCCATTAAAACTTTCTCCACCTTTGGTAACGTTGTTGGCTTCTTCACAACGAAGGGCCCAAAATTAATAGGGTATTTGATCCAACAGTCCTTCCTGTGCGCAGTAAAATGCTTCTCATTAGCAGAAATCCTCTGTTTGATCAATTATAGTGTGAATAATGAGGGAGTTAGGTAAACTAGCAGCATGAAAGGGGAATCCAAAAAACCATATACCTTGATAACTGGATACTTCAGCATTGGGAACCAATCTCCAATACTATCTTGTTGCAAGGCAGCCTTCATGTCTTCTGATATACTCTTCTCTTTAGGGTCGAATAGTCTACAAATGATGAGGACAATTCTATTAATGAACATGGTGTAAGACCAGTCCTAGAACTTCTGGATAGACTGGGGCCAATCTTTGAACACCTTTGGATCCGTGACCTCAAGGGTCTTCTGATTGGAACTGAATCTGATAGAAAATAGATACACCTGGTATCTAAAGTGTTTATCCAAATCAAAATTCTCAAGCTGATAATTGTTTCATCCAGCCAAGAAGTCATCAAAATTAATTATTTCTTTAGATTGAATTAGGTATATGAGAATTCCTAGCATTACTTCAGAGACCATGCTATTGCTATCAAGACCTACGATTTGACTCAAGAGGGAGATGGTTGATACGACATTATTTATGAACATTTAGGAGGACAGTGGGGTGATAAGGGTATCTGAGGGAACTGGGGTGTTCAAAATGGTATGGAACAATTTATTCTTGGATTCTAGTTCATCAGTCTCAAGCACCTATAGAAAATCTGATTCGGTGAAGGGATCAAGGCCTAACATTGGGCTTCGGAGAGACTCTAGAAAACCATGATAGCTTCTAGTGTAAGTTTGCACATGAAATGGGAGTGTGTATCATCTCAGATGGCATTCCAAGTGGGGGAATAATTGGAGGATACGTTTTGGACAATATCTAAGAAATTGGGAAATTGTTGTAATGTGAACCCTATTAAGGATAACATTAAATTTACAAACAGTTCTAATTGGTCCTCGAAAAGTGACAACAAAGCATTTTGGGAATCACTGACACTGGAAAACAAAAAACGAGGATCGTAAGCATCGTAAATTTGATCACAAGTGATCTCCTCATATAAGTGAAGGCTTTTTACAGACGAGGCCATAGAGGAACTATCAAAAGGGTTGATAAACGATGAACGAGTACTTGGTGGTGATGTTTGGCACTTCTGGAAGTTGTAGTTGTATCTAGTTGACTCGTGCTTGGTGGACTTCAGATTTGTAGGGTGGTGGGACTATTAGCGGACTGTTGATGTCAATCTGATTAGCCTTATAAACCATCGCACTCCCTAAAAGTGACCTTTGTACCTCCAATATTTGAGTGTAATATCCAATGGGGAGGGTCCCACTAGATTTCGCAAATTTGTTTTTAATATTTAGAGTTATATTAATGGATAAACATCTTAAATATCATGGCTTTAATATAAAACCAAAATATTATGTAATTGATGTTTGGATTTGGTTATTATAAGGTGGAAGCTTGTATGGTGTACTATATGGTTGTCATGTGTTGGTAAAGGCTATTTTGGAAAGAATATGGGCGTACTACATGAAAATTCCTAACCATATATGGGAAGGAAGTTGAGAGGCCAACTCTATAGGAGCTAATTCGAGAAATTGGGTTGGTTTAATTTTCAAATTGACAAAAAGAGGGATTGGACAAATTTGAAAATGAAGTTTAGTTTTTATATTTGATTCTTCAATATGATATTTTATAACATATGTGTTCATTGTAATTTGTAGTGGTTTTTTCTTACGTGATGTGCAAATTGGTTATATCTAGTATGTCAACGGAATCTCAAGTCGGGGTTGAAGAATTCATAGAGTTTGCAAAAAGGAATTGAGAGGATAATAACACCACAAGATGCCCTTGTAAAAAATGTTGCAATGTTGTAGTATTGATGTTTGAGGAAGTACAATACCACTTGATGATTCATTGTATAATAAGTTCATATAAAACTTGGTTTTTCCATGGAGAGAAAGTTCCTACTTAGGACTTTATATTTGACAAGAGCAAGAAATGCTACACAACGTCAGAGATGCATGATTTTCCTTGAGAATTACACCTGGTGATGAACACATAGTCAGACATCAATATAATAATCATAATGATGAGTTTGCAACATTGCTTACAAATGATACTGAAGACATTGAGAATGATGAGGATAATGAGGAAACCATGGTTGATGATCATATGGTTGAAATGGTGAATGATGGTTATCAATATTATAATGAAAAAACAGATGTGAATTGTGAAAATGACCCAATAGAATCAATGGAAGAAAAAAATGATATCAATCAATATCTAAAGTTAATTGAATATTCCAAGGCACTATTGTACCCATGATGCACTAGTTTCACTAAGCTATTGGCCACTGTGAAATTGTATATCCTTAAAGTGAGAAATGGATGGTCTGATGCAATTTTCACCCAGTTGTTGAAGTTGTAAAGAGAAATGCTTCCAACAGGAAATACACTTCCAGAATCTACATATGTTGCAAAAAGTTTGATTAAATCATTGGGGTTGCACTATGAAATGATACATACATGCCACAATGATTGCATTTTATATTGGGGAAAATATGAAAAAATAAATGAATGTCCAACATGTGGTGAATCAACATGGAAGGTTGATTCTAGTTTTGAAAAGGTGCGTAGAAGTGTCTCGGCCAAAGTGATGATGTATTTCCCTACAGTGCCGAGTTTGAAGAATGTACAGGTATGATTTTGAACTCTTATAATTCCATTATATCATGCACCTTCATGTACTACCAACCTACTAAAAAATCATCTTCTTTAATTTACTAGGTATTGCAATGTATATATGATTATTGATGTTTTTGTTATAGCTCTACATATATTTAACAGAAAATGAGGTAGCATCATGAGAATGCAAGTAAGGATGGAATAATGCATCACCTGGTTGATATCCCGGCATGGAAAACTATAGATTATGAATGGCCTTATTTTTCAAACGATCCTTGCAATGTATGACTTGTAATGGAAGTGGATGGATTTAATCCTTTTGGAAGCTTGAGTAGTACTCATAGTGTGCGGCTATTAGTACTAGTCACACATAACCTTCCGCCATGGTTAAGCATGGAAAGGAGATTTTGTTTGTTGTCATTGTTAATACCTGGTCCCAAGTAACCAAGAAATGACATAGATGTTTATTTGGAACCATTGGTAAATGAACTAAAAATAAGAGGGGATGAAGGGGAAAGGACATACGATGCTCATTAAAGGTCATTCTTTAATATGAAGGCTATATTGATGTGGGAAATCCATGAATTTACTACTTATGGAAATATGGTTGGTTGCATGAATAAAGGATTTTGCACATGCCCTATATTTTGAAAGAACATAGATTAAATGTATCTCAAATATAATAGGAAGTGTGTGTATATGGGGCATAGGAGATATCTTCCAATAAATCATAAGTATCGTTCTAAAAATGGACCATGTAATGGGAAGTTTGAGCATCTCATTACACCTACAATTGTAGAACTATCAGATATTTTTACAGAAACAAAATGAAGGGAACAAAAATTGGGAAACTCTAAAAGTGCAAAAAGAAAGAGAAATTTAAAAAAAAAATGAAAATTCAAACACTGGCGTGTGGAAGAAAAGGTCAATTCTATTCGATTTACCATATTGGGAGTTATGTGCACACATTAACTTAATGCGTAAAATGTATGATGCTTGAAGGATGTCATTGTGTTTAATGGCAATATATTCTTTAGTTTTCTTTGATGTTATAATTCATTGATTTTCTATATGGTTGGATGCAAGAACTCCTAGTGCATCACATTTTAGATTTAATGCACATAGAAAAAAATGTATGCGAAAGTATTTTTGGAACCCTTCTGGATATAAAAGATAAATCAAAGGATAGGAAAAGTTATCATGACGACTTACAACACATGGGTATAAGGAAGTCACTATGGCCAAAACAAAAAGAAAAAATATAATTATTCCACCTGCACCACATACTCTTTCAAAAAAAAGAGAAAGAGATTCTTTGTCGTGTTTTGTTCATGTTAAAAGTTCTAGATGGGTATAGTTCAAACCCTAGAAATAATGAATCTATGAAAGATATCAAGCTTCATAGTATGAAAGAACATGATTTCCATGTTATCATGCAACAATTCCTTCCAGTAGCATTGCGCCATGTGCTACCAAAAGTAGTTGGAAACACTATTTGTAGGATTTGCTTCATTTATAGGAGAATTTGTGCAAAACTGGTGGATCCAATAGATCTTGATAACGTACAAGATGATGTTGTGGAAACTTTGTGCTTACTCAAAAAATATTCCCCCCCTTCATTCTTTGATGTAATGATACACTTGGCTATAAACTTGGTGTGAGAGCTACGTTATTATGGACCAGTTGCATATCGATGGAGGTACCCTTTTGAAAGGTGAGTGAAATTTTATTAAGTGCCAATACACATAAATTCCAACATTTTATGTGCATATAATAACAATACATTACAGAAATTGCCAATAGTAACATCCAAGCCCAAAATGATGAAGTCTTAATACAAAAGCTCCATGACCAACAATTTAGTGATTGGTTAAGAAAACAGGTAATGTTATGTTCTTCATATTAGATTTAATTGAACTTCATTGATAAAGAATATTATGGTGTATGAAGGTGATATTCTATTAATATATTTTGAAATTCAATGGTTTTCTAATGACATTTAAAAATTTACAGGTGGAAGGAAAATAAAATATTTTTTACCCTTAAATGGTTTGCACGTGGCCCAAGGACATATGGAACTAAGTATGATGCATAATTAATAAATGGGTGTAGATTTCATGTTAAAATCATAGAAAATGTCAAGGCCACCCAAAATAGTGGTGTGTGCATAGATGCACAAACATTAAAGAGATCAAGTGCAAAGGATAAAAACCCTATACATCAAATGACAACATATTATGGAGTGATTCAAGAAATAATGTTATTGGAATACTATTTGGTGAAGTATCCATTGTTCAAATGTGATTGGATAAATGTACAAAAGAAGAATGGAATGAAAGTTGATGAACTTGGTTTCACCATGGTGAATCTTAAGAGATGCTTAAGTAAGGATAGAGTGCAAGATGATCCATTTATTCTAGCCTCACAAGAGAAAAAGGTATTTTATGTACAAGATCCAGTAGAGAATGACTGGTGTGTATTTTTGACATGCCCTCCGAAGGGACCAAGAAATTGTAATGGATGTGAATTGGAGTATGCAAATTTATCAAGTGTTGCAGATTTTGAAGGGATGAAATGGAAAGAGGATAAATCTATAGGTTATGGTGGCATGGATTATGTTCGATAAGATTGTGAAGGAACATGGTTAGATATTGTTCATTAAGTAACATGCATGATTTATTTATCAGTTCTCCTTTAAGTTGTATATGTGAAAAATTATATCTTAGATTATTACTTGGATTTACCTTTCATGAAAATATTTTTTGTTCTGCTATTGTTTATGCATCGATCTTATCTATTTTATTATGTTATGTAACTTTCGTTTATTTTTATAATAGATAGATTGGGTGTGGGGAATTGAGAGTGATATGAGGTGGGGAGAGTTATGTAACCTTCATGTGGTTGGCCCTATTTAGTAGAGAATAAGATATTATTGAAATCAAGAGAAGCTCATTTAGGTATTTTCATTTCGTTTTTTTACAATTTCATATATGTTATGACATTTTTTACATTTCTATCAATGGCTTATATTAACATACCATTTTGTCATGATATATGCAGGTCTTCGCAATGGAAATGAATATAATGACTATTGATATCGTTGTATAATGCATATTTGTAAGTTATTACTAAATGAATTTTTAAATTAGATATATTATTGTTGTTTCATTGATTGTAATGTGTTGATTTCTTCATTTTTAGCACTCAGAATCGTACCCAAAGGTTGTTGAAGGGTGGACCCCGAGGTAACAATAGAACCTATTTAGGAAAGGGAGTTGGCTTCCCCGTTTCCATATTGGGATCTCTCGCAAGATATTTATCAAGGTCAGATATATTATCATGGAATAGAATTCAAATGTTGGTGGTTGAAACGGGACAAAGATGTCAATATTGGGAAATGAGTCACAAATGTTGTAAAACACAGAGTAGTTTGTCAAGGAAATGTTTGCAAGAGCAAGGTATTAGTTCGGTTACCATCAATGTGTTTTGGGTTTGGTGGGAAATGAAGAACGATAATAGTCCATCAATGTAGAGCACCAAAGAGATGAATTCTACACCGACTTTGGAAGAAACATTTGGTGAATGTACAAAATAATGGCCAGAGCATAAGAATATGAATTATGAACCATTATACACTAGTTGAAGACATGAAGAAAACATATCATAAAGAATAACATGAAAGACATGGACATAAGGAAAGACTATTACAGACTGTAACTAAGAAATACGCAGGAATTCTTGCATTCAAAGTAGGAATTTGACTTTGTTTCTTGTATTAAAGAAAATCAAAATTACATAAGAAATAAAATATTACAGGTTCCAACCAACTGGTTTCTCTCTCTATAGAGAGTAAACTTTATAGTGCTCCTAGACCCCAAGACTAACCTCGAAACAGGGCCAAAAGCTAGTTACAATCTTGATAAAAAAACTTAACAACCTCGGAAATGGTGCATTCACCATGATTCGCACACACAAAACAAAAAATTATGGAGCGATGTGCATGTTGGTTTTAAATGGTAGTGCATCGTCTTCAGTTTCAAGCTCGCTTGTCTTGAAATGACAGCTCAGGACGTTTGTGGTAGCGGGCTGCTGACTGGGTTTGATTTATTTCTTCACCTGTTGGATATTGAATGTGTCTTTTCCTTTCTGGGCCATTTTTTTCATTTTGTTCTCAATGGCACCATTATACCTGTGTTCATACCTAGCAAGAAGGTTTTTCTTCCTTCTGCATTTATCTCTCCACCCCATCCCTTCCTCTCCTGGTAGCACTGTTATTTGTGGGGACATGGGGAAGGACCGAACTATTTTTTATAGTAAAAATTCCTTGAGGAGGCTTTTCATTCTTGTTCTTCTCTTCTCCTAGGCCTGAAGGGTCCTCCTATAGGTTATATGACACAACACCTCCATAGATTCGTCATTGCACTAGATAAAGTTGGCAAGTGGAATTCACAAATATGATGATGAAGGGCTTCAACCTCCTCTCCTCTCGTCCAAACATTCACTCTGAATATTTGGTCCAATCACCTCTATCAATGGTCACCATGTGCTGAGATTATGGAGACATCGACCATGTTTGGAGGTTTTGGAGGGATACCCATGGGACAGAAAATTGCAGGAACAACTACGATGGGGGTGTTATATTTTATTAGGAAAATAATGCCATCCTCAGCCTCAGAATATCCATATAATGTGATGAACATCCTTTCCTTGGACTCACTGGCACCGAAAAGCTCTTCTAATGTAATGAACTTCCTTACCATGATGGTTGGAGTTCCCCTAGCATGAAAAGTTAAGAGCAGTGGAATTCCAAGCCAAGGCTCCCCAACTAAAAGGACACCTTGATAAAAAAGCTTATGAAATGAGGTGACCATTATAGACTTTCTTTAAGACTCTCAGGATTCTCAGCAGACTAATATTTAACCATCCTAACCTCTCTTCAATACTCACCCAGTCTATGTATTCAAATGGCTCTAAAATTGGCGTTTATAAATAGCTAGGAGATCGAAATCGATGACGGCCCCATAAACACCCTAACACATGCCATCATCAAGTATCATGATGACAACACGCACGGTCATGTGGGTTTGGGATCTAACCCTTACAGTAAGATACTAGTCATGTCGTCGTTTGTGCTGTGGAGCCATACTGTCATCCATGGAAATGAGTTCTGGCATCAGTCTTAATCATCCCTCATTTGGTTTAGGTAACATGGAATAGACATCTTACATCCATATACCCTTATTGAATATGGTATTAGAATATTCTTTTTCACTATGTCTCCTGTGTCAAAACCCCAAATTTTCCGAAAAAATAAATTTTTTTAAAATGCATATAATTTCAATAAATGCAGTCACTAATTGTTTGATTAGTTATATGTTACTGAATTCATATCTGAATTATCTTTTGATTATTTTTATCTTTATAGAACAGTTTATTTTTAGTTACTGACTTGTTTTCTTCTTGCGACCACAAGGTGGGACTGTCATGAAAAACTGGGCTTACTTAGCTTTTGAGCTAATGCAGAAGTTTTTCCTTCTTTTACAGATTTACAGGTAAGAGGTTCGGGTGTTGTTAATCAAAATTCTAAAGTAGTCAATATCAATTCGTCACACAAAATTTAATTCAGTAGAATAATATACACGCTATTTAGTTTTCCCAAGCTTATAGAGGTAAAGCATTAAACTGTGCTTCTTTTTAAGATGTTATAAATAGAGAATTGAATTCTACTAGTAAAGACGACAACTATTTTCCTTCATAAAGGCATTATTTAATATTCCTACTGAGTACTAAACCATTTGATGTTTATACTAATTGCAAGTGTAAAATGCGTTAAGTATTTTTTTACTAGCATAGTAAGTATGGCAGAATTATAAATTCTAAGATCTAATTCCAAATGTTCATAATAACTGGTTCACGCCATGATTGAATTTGCTGCTGCAAGTGTAAAATGATAAGGGGTTTATGTACCAAACTTCCACCTTCATTACTTCAAAATTTAAAGGGTTTACTACTTTAATACAAGCTACCTTTAAAGATTTACATCAGTGTTTAATGATCTGTATTTATCCGCACATAAATTGCTTTGGAACTATATCTATTTCAAGGTCAATATATCATTCATAGTTAGATGTTAATCTTGTTGAACATTTTAATACTTACTATGCAGTCATTACAAACTTTATGAGTTTAATAACTTTATCATCAATCAAAAGAGGTTAACTTAACAAAAATCTATTTATCATAAAATGATCCTATAACTCCTTTCATTTACTTGAAGGTTAACTTGACAAAAATCTATTTGTTATAAAATGATTCTATAACTTCTGATTGAGTTGTTACTTTACATTGTAAAAAGAAGTGTAAGGAATGAATACAAAGGTCAAAGAAATAAACTATAATCATGATTGATTTATAACTTAACTTAGTTTTTATAGTTTTATAATCTCTATAACATTGTTCCCTTTTCTTTAATTTATGAACTAAGGTAATATATATAGCATAGGTTTATAAAAGGGTCACGCCAAGATATACTATTAATTTCCTTCGCTCTATAATTTATCAACAAAAATTATAATCCTCCATATGTAAATATGCTAGTTCATACAAGGGATAAGGCTCCACATTATAATACTTTCCAAACCTCATTCTAAGGTCTTTGTGGTCGAATTTATATCGCAGGTGGGTTGAAAAAAGATGTGACGAACCTTATAGAACTTTCCATGGTATGATTCGGGTTGCAAATCATTGGAAACTTGTCCATGGAACTATAGATTTCCTACCCACTGCATGCCAATTATTAAAGTGTTAACGTGGTCTCTTTCCAGCCAAGCATTTGCAAGTTAAAAGGGTTTGACTCGAACCATAGTTCACCATTCTTTCGTTGCCTTCAAGCCTCTGGCCACTCTGCAAATTCTTCCCTGTCCGCTCCATCGCTTGCACTGTCTGCTAGCAGTCCTCTTTATGGTTACACTCCTCGTGAGCTCATCCAAAGCAATGCAAGAAGTGTTGTAACCCAAAGGTTTGTTTGCTTTGAGAGTGGTTTGGTGATTATTTCTTTAGGGTTTCACCATTTGCGTGCTCAGTCCCGAACCCTTGAACTATAGAGAGTTCCTGCTTCTTCGACCTGGTATAAGAGTTCTAGCCCTTCGAATCCAGGCTACTAACATAGGGTTTCATCTTTGTGTTAAGTCTTTAGCAGAGTGTGAAGAGGCGACCAAGCCTAAAATAGCTGCTGCATTTGAAGTTATCGTTCTCCGTCGTGGTTGGTTGCTTTTATGGTGAATAACTTCCTCCTTTTCGCAGCAGATGAAGGTTGCACTTCTCCTTGCTGCTAGTCAATATGCTGCTCATGGGTGTTCATATTCCAGTTACAAAGAATGAGGTAAGAAGCTTTGCGTCAATTGTTTCAACACTGTTTGCCTTAATAATTATTTTATTTTAATACCAGGTTTTCATATCTTTAATCCTCTTCATTTGCAGGGTCGACCTGTCCTCCTTAGCATGAATGGTGCAAGACCATGACGACTGGCTGTTACGGTAAGCCTGGTTTTACCATGGCATTTTTCGTCCTTGTTGGTCACTTTGGGACAATTGGGGTTTGGCCTTCGTGGTTTATAACCCTTGCGGTTTTCTTGGTTGAGTTAAATGAACCTCTTTGCTATGGTTTAAGAGATTAAACCCTCGTTTTATCAAAAGGAAACTACGGCTGATGCCGAGACTTATGATTTTGAGTTTTAAATTATACTATGTAATATATATATATACATTGTACAGGCTGTGAAGCCTTACTCTATAGAGTTGGTTTACGACCGTGAGTAAGAATACTATGTTAGATTCTTCAGTTAAAAGTTTTGTCGTTTACAGTTCTGTGTATACGCACATATAAATGACAAAGAGGCGATAAAGGCCTTCCTCTTTAAATTTTGTTGAAGCTGCAAATTCGTATTCTGTAATGTACTCTTTCAGTTCTGTTAACCTTGATGTATGTTTTTAATGTAAAAATGGGTTTGACCCTAAATAGAACAATATAATAAGTAAAATATTGTATTTATTGAGGAACGAACCTCTTTTGTTTATAATTGTACTGCTGTAAAATTATTGGGTTAATTCTTAAGTTGTTAATTGTTCGTTTACTTTGATAAACCGAGCACACAGTTTCTCTAATCACCACTTTCCTGTGCGTTACTGCATGAGAGTTTTTACCCTGTATTATTGTTTTAATTTCCGAAAGCTAGGGTTTTCTGTATATAACTTTTGTATTAGATTACTTTATTGTAATTGAATTTTTAGAGGTCATTAAGTAATTTATGTCCTTCAGAATAGAAATCCTTCAGGTTTTAAAGAAGTTCTCATGTCTCTGTAAGTTAATCTCTGAGCACATAATTTATATTTTAATACAGGTTTGCATTTTAATAAGATAAGAACATTTTATTAATTACACAATAATAATGTTCCTCTAATGTACATATTAGAAAGTATATTATTATTATTATAATAGAAGGTATACTGTTACTATTATATTAAGGAGATTATTCTTCCTGTGAGTACTACTACTTTCATAGTTATTTATACCTAGTTTATTTTGTAAATGTATAGAGAATAGTACTCTTTTATTTATTTTATCTTATTATGTTATGATGTTAGTAAAATAAAATAAAACCATCTACAGACTACCTATGATCTATCTCGTATATATATATATATATATATATATATATATATATATATATTGTACTATTTATTTAAATTTTTATAAAATATAGACTGATAACTAAAGATCTCGTTCGAGCTCAGCTAGGTAAAAATAAATGCATAAACTAGATAAATTTACAGCTGTGAGCAGATTATAAACAAACTAGTTTTCTTACAGAATAAAATCATGGTTTTTTTATTGCTATTTATAGATTGTTTTCTATACATTCTATAATATAACATCTGAGAAGTAATAACTGTAGAAAGAAAAACATTTCTATTCATTCTATTACTACATACTTTATCTAGTAATTTCTTTTCTCAGTTTCAAATATTATAGTAAAGTTTCTGGAATAGAAATTATACAGAAAACCTATGTACCCATCTAAATCTAGTTATGTTAGTAAAAGAAAATAAAATTTCTTTCCTTTTTCTAATATCTAACATAAATGACTTAAGTCTAACCCTAACTCTACCTCTTGTACAGAATGCTATTGCTCTGGCAGTTAAATAAAAGTATGCATTCTTTTAAACAGACTAAGAATTTATCCTATAATTGCATCCTACAATATTTATTTATAATTTCACCCCTGTGTTGGAGTATGGTTTGGTCACTCCAGATGAGGAAAAAAATAGGCAGGGTTTTATTTCTCATCAAAATGATTCTAATTAATAAAAAAACTGAGAACACTTCCATGACTAAACCCTCTAAGTTTTTACATCATAAACTGCAACATAGAATTCATTCATACACAGATATTAAAACAAAGATTATTAAATAGCAAAACCTGTTATTGATCTTGGACAACAACAGCAATGGGAGGCCATTCCTCCCTTCCAACCCCTGGAGAGCGCTCAAATAGCGACTCCTCCGGACCCCCGAGCTTGCTCTGGTCTCCCTGGATGGAACTAGGTGCAGCATAAATCAAGTACCAATATTCAGACTTAATATAACCCTAAACTTATCAGTAAGTTCTCCCATATAGCAAGCTATAATAGACCAAGTTACTGCAAAATTTCTCTCAAAACACCTTCCTTACTGATTTCCCTTTTTCCCCAATGGATTTCTTGAATAGCATTCCTCCTAAATGATTCTTCTCTGGAAAATATCTGAGCAACCTCAGCTCTATTCATTGGGTACTTTTAAAAGATTGCCTAGGTATTTTTGGCTTAGTTGTCATTTATTGAGCCACCTGCTCTGATCCCACTTTCTTGGGGGATCATGACCCCAAATATAGGGAAGTTGCCACCTACAACCTAGGAAGTGTTTGAGGATGCTACCACTTGTCTTTTGCCCTCCACCTAGTTCCTTCCACCAGTTTGACCAACAACCTCTTATTAACAGCTCTCCCATGCTGTTGTCTCCACTTTTATTTATTAATAATAAAATATTCAGAATTAAATTCCACTTATTTTGACTCTGCTGAGTCATCAGTTCCTACTTAGCATTAAACTTAACATAATGTCTTAGAAAATCAAATTAAAACAATTAACATTATTTTGCAAAATTGGGGTATGTGACATCCTGCTTCATGTGGAAACCATAGGATATCTTCCTAGCTATCATACGCTTGATGTAACAAACTTTTTAGATTCCGAGAAGTTATTTTTTATCCATATCTGCTCCAATGGCACCTGGATATTTGATTTCCTATCATTTCAACCCTTTGTGCACTTACCCCAAAATATAACATCGATAGCGGCTCTTGGGAATGAGCGGATGATACCCCAAACCACATCCTTCATCTTCGGTTCTCCCTCTTATAACTTTTGACGGTCAGAATCATTTCCATCCCTTTGATCCAAAATTTCTCCAATCTCCATTTTCGATGTGCAACGGTTGTGTTACATTTCACGAATCTTGAAGGTGATTTACTCTATGTGTGTCCGATTAGCAGAGGTACTGCCAGTCGCTGATCTTTCCCTAACTCGATCTATGTCATCAAAATGTTCCCCTATTTAACCCATTTCATGGATTTAGGGACTGGAAACTTCATGATCACTTTGATTCAACGACATTGACCCTATCCATTGATATATCCTTTGGTCGATCTCGACCCTTGAAAACTACGACCGTCTTAACCTTTTCCATAAAAATACAAAAGTGATTTGGGCCATGCATATTACATCTCTGAAAACATATTATAACCGTTGATCTAGCTCTCCTCCAAATCACCACCGTTGAGACAATATCTCCTTCCCTGTAGCTTTGGCCAATCTGTGTATTCTCTTTCTTACGTAATTTAGGACTTGATTGCCTTGTCTTCACAGATTTTCAAAGGTTAAGAGATGGCCTGAGGGGAAGTTTACTAGGAATTTTGGTATTCTCCAAGGTGGCCCGCTGCAAATTTTGGCATACGTAATCCCTCCAATAATTTAGCATGGGACAAAAATAGTGTTAACAGATCAAACCTTCCTTGAGCTAACTAAGCTCCAATAAGCTACCTAAAATCTTCTACAAGCAAACAAGCTATGTAAGATAAATCTAAGTTATCGATCTAAATGACTCAGGTGTATTAAATAAAACTCTTACTCTTTTTTCTAGATCCTTCAAAGAAAGAACAAAGTCCTTATTCGACTCTACTATCCTCTATGACTTACAAGGAAGCTCACTTTATCTTCCAGTAAGGTAAACAAGCAGCTCACTTTATTTTTGCTTGCTGTGGTTTTTCTACTTTTGGAAAATTATTGATGAAAAGTGTCAAGGATTAGAATGAAGAAAGAATATCTTGCATATGGATCATTTCTACATTCAGAGTGACTTATGAGAATCCTATACATTGGGTATTTTTCCCTGCATTAAGATTTGGTAAGAATTAACATTTTATTGAAATCATGGTTCTGTAATAGTTAATTTATTGACCACCTTACAAATTGGGGTGATATCATATGATATTTGTAAAATATGTACTTTATAATTGTATAAATGGTAACTGAAAGGATATTTCTACTATTTAATTGTGCTACATATTTTAGAATGGGAAACATATTAACTTTGATTTTGATTTTGGGTGCAGAGAAAAATTAGTGGATTATGCTCTTGCCTCTGGAAAAAAATAAGAGGGAGAAGGGTTTAAATACATTAAGTAGTGCTTTGAAAATGGCACACTTCATCTCATTGGCCTTCTGAGTGATGGTGGTGTTCATTCGTGATTATATTAGTTGTGGGTATTATATATCTATAAATGCACTATTATGAGTTGTTTATCTTAGAAAAGATTATAGATTTATCCATGCTATGAAATTTTTAATCCTTGTATTTCTTCATAGTGTAGTTGAATACTTTTATATCACCAGACTGGATTGAGTTGGGTCTAAATATGTTATAATTGTAGAACCCATTCGTCTGCTGACATAAATGTTAAGATAAGGCTACTATTACATGGATCCATCAAGCAACCATTAGAAAATATGCTCTTTCTTTTCCTTGAATACTTGAAATTCTAGTTAGTTGTTCACTTCTAGGTATGTGTATGAACTTGAATTCCAACTTTCTCATGCAAAATGTTTATGTATTAATTTTTTCTTTATTGAATCAATGTTTTCTATGAAACCTTTCAAGTTTAGCCAAATTATAAGGTCAGAGCCATTCAAACTACTTTCTTAGGTCTCTTGAGTTAGAAACAATGTTGGGATTATTATTATTTTATTAGAATTACAAAGGATGCAATATTGGTGTTAATATTGCCCCTTTCCTCAATTATTACAGGGTTCTAGCTCAATGGTAGAGCACATGCTTTATAAGCAAGAGGTTGAAGGTTCGATTCCTTCATTCCCTAATCATATTGCAATATTGATGTTTTAAAGTATGGTTACGATGGGGGTGTTGGGAAATAGGGTAGACCCGGGTTTATACCTTTTGATTCGAACCAACAAAAGACCCACAGTGTTGGCCCTTTCGGCAACAACCTGCGAACAAGTTGCAGTCTCACCCGAAATAGCTATGGGGTGCCGCAGAATCAGGTTTCTGCAAGAAGAAGAGGGATATTACTGTACCCTTAGTCTTTAATAGCTTAAACTCAATTAACACAGAGCTCCGACATTCACATATATAACTTCGCAGATAGATAAATACTCAGTGACTTGCTTAACCCTTTACTGGGAATTCACAGCGAAGCTATTTAACTAAACAGTGATATTTCTTATCAGATTTTATATATAAATATCAATGCATAAAAGAATATAACAAACATAACACAAGAACCACAACACCAGATATAACGTGGTTCACCCCTAGTGTAGGGGCTATGTCCACAGAACTGCGTTTTATTCAACTTGCTACAAAATCACAGTTATGATCTGTGCACTCAGCTGCAGATCCCTTCAAGTCCTTAAAGCCACGCACACAGCTGCAGGCCTCTGCGCACACAGCTGCAGAGGTCGTCCACGCACACAGCTGGGACTTGACCTTTTCTTACAAAATAGCCTTAGCTTCACAGTAATTCCTTATACATAAAAGCCTAACTTCTTTTCTTTACAAAAGTGCCTATTTATACAGTGCACTATTTACAAAACCATGGTCTTAAACCATGGGCACCCCGAGCCCTAAACCCTAGAATTAAACCATGGGTTTATTACAAAAAGGGGCTTTGACTTACCCCCAACACCCCTAAGACTAATTTGAGTCATAGCTCCGCACAAAAACCCCGGGGTTACCCAACTTAAGGGCTTGTTAAGGTGCGCACCCCAACAGGGGGTTTAAAAACTCCCCCACTGTTTTATAATAGATACTTTTAAGGGATTTATTCAACTTCCCCATAGCTACTTGCGAGGGGGGTTATATCTGCCCTTAAAAGTGACTTTTGTGGGGGGTTTATAACCTCCCCCAAAATTCACTTTTAGGGGTGGTATTGATCTCTTCCGGGGACTCCCCTAAAAGTCAAAACTTTTAACGTTACTGCTATTTGAGGCAATTTTGTAACAACCACCTCCAAAGTCAAAACTACCCTGTAATCACTTTTTGGGGGGATTTTGAACCACCCCAAAAAGTCACTTTTAGGGACAGTTTTGATCTCTTCCAAAACTGCCCCTAAAAGGCAAAACTTTTGACATCAGTCCTATTAGGGGAATTTTTGTAAATATTGCCCCCAATGTCAAAACGACCCCTAAATCACTTTTGGTGGTGGATCAAAACAACCTCGAAAAGTCACTTTTAGGGGTGGTTTTGATTTCTTCCAAAAAGGCCCATAAAATTCAAAACTTTTAGCGTCAGTTCTCTTAGGGAGGTTTTGTAAAGACTACCTTCGATGCTATAACTACCCCCAAAAGTGACTTTTGGGGGAGGGGGGTGGGGGTCTAGAACCGCCCCAAAGTGACTTTATGGGCTGTTTAAAACCACTGCCAAACATCTCTTTTGGAGGGGTTTTATAAATTCCCCCAAAATTCACTTTTGGGGGCGATTTTGATTTCTTCTAGAATTGTCGATAGAAGTCAAAACTTTTAGTGTCATTGCTATTAGGGTTCGTTTTGTAAAGACTAGCACCAAATCCAAAACCACCACGAAAAGTGACTTTTCGAGGCAGAAGAAAACCGCTCCTAAATGTCAAATTTGTTGAAGTGGTACTGTTTATTGGTGGGGATATATTGACATCGCATGATCCCCAAATTGAGCCACATGTGCATGGCATGTGTTCAAGCATGCTATGGTCGTGGGTCAATGCTTAGTACATCTATGATGACTGTTAGTTAGGTAAGGATATTGTAAGAACTCTAATGTTGTTCAATTTATATTTTTCATATTCTACACATTTTAAAACTTAATATATACAATTTTTAATCTTGCAAGAACTTGATGCCTCTATAGGGGGTGGTAGTGTACTTGGTGTTGTTGTATCCAAATATACAACAAAAAACACTAGGATCATATTTCAACATGTCATTTTGTCAATACATGTTAGTTCATTAATTTGATAAATGGTCTATTTTTTACAATTTTAAAGTTTAAGGCACCTCATTCTAAACAAGATGCAAGAGATATTGATCTTAGTGAATTCACCCCAGGTGTCTTCTATGATTACCTCAGGTTCATAAATACATGGTTACTTACTTAATATTAATCAAATAACTTTTTTCTTACTTTACTCTATTATATATTGCTAATATTTATAATTTTTAAACTTGTAGGTGTTATTTGGCTTTGTAGAGGGGCAAGAAATTGCCAGCAGCAATCCCTCCCATGCAAGAGATATGACCTAGGAAAATGTAAGTATATTACAACATGTTAGTTTTTCAATACATATTATTCCATCCATTCATGTCCATGTCTAACTATGACTACAAGAATCAATACAAATCCCTGCACCACCGCCTTTGTTTGGCTCTCTATGTAGTCCAAACGTAGAGAAGGGTTTTTTCTACACCAAAATACCTCTTCCATAAAAAGAGAGGTTGTCCATGATCATGAACCTACTGATACGACGGTAATGTATGCATAGCCTTCGATGAAAATTGTTGGTTAACTTTCAATTCACTCCACAACTCGTTTTTCTTAATTTTTTTCCATGTTTACAACATTGAGATGGAAATTCCTCCATGTTGGACCTTAGTGGGATTGTTGATGTTGTAGTCAATGTTGCATCTACAATGGAAATAAGTCACAAAGAGGTATCTACTTGTATACAAGTAAATGCATAATTCATGTGTACCATGTATGCACATGCATTATGTCTAGCTATTTTAGCATTTATTGAATGTAGCCTCACTATGGCAATTAGTGCACACAACCGAGGTGGATGTTCAACCCATGACTTCAATTGATACTGAAGAAACCCAGTCTCTTTCTCCACAACATAATTTTTTTACTAATATGTTCATTAATCACCAAACTGGTTAGTACTTTCTCATGCATACATGTTGATAATCGTTGATATAATTGACATAGTTTATTTTATTCGTATAACACCATTGAAGAGAGGCTCTTAGTAAGGAGGATGAAACCACATACATTTATACCCTCGATGGATTCAGTGAGCATTTGTCTTATGTAATTGATTCGTATTTTAAAATTTCAAAGTTTATTAGTGCTTCAGTATTATTTTAGTCACGTGATCAAGAAATACAATCTTTGACTTACAGTCACTAGAAATGGATAGTGGTCATGGATAAAGGCAACAAGAACCACACTTATGAATAAACAAGAGGAAGTTAGAGTTTTTATGTGTTAGTCGAGGATAGATCTATATGTTTTTTTACAAGAGGGAGTTAGATTTTTTATGTGTGGTCTAATATATATGTACTTTTGTTTGCATCTACATCATTGATTTTTTTGATACATGTAACTTGACACGCCATCTAAGGGTAGTCTATTTTTGTATTAGAACTTCTAATATATAATATATATTTCATATTGGATCTTGGCATATTCATAGTTTCATCTTATGTGTGATCATACATGTGTGGCCAATAATGTTTCTATGCATAATGTTCCCAATTTTTGATAGATTTTACGATTGCATTGCGATATCAATTATAAATTTGAGAACAATGCACAATAATGTACATTTAAATTGTTCTTGACCATGATCCAATTTCATATACAACGTTAAATTGTATTCATGACAATGCACATTTCCAACCTATTCTTGGCCACAATAAAATTATATGAAATTTCATGTGAAATCCACACAATCTACTATCACATTTAAAACCTACAAAATAAGAAACTAATACAACTAAGTATCAATGCCTTTATCATAAGCCCCATTCACAACCTACCAACTACACTCAAACCCTTGTTATCCTAACTCACTAACATTGTTAACCCTAACCACCTAATGCATCTCATGTTTCACCTCAATGACATAATCACCCAATGTACTCAAGTGACACAAAGAAGGAACAAAAAAATCTAACTTAAATGCACATGAATACCTAGCCTACATATAAGAACTCGTTGGACATATTAAAGGATGCAAATGTATGGAAAAACTATGAAACACACTTATTTATCCCACATAGGTGATACTTATCTTTTACCTTCACCCACACAACCCCCTATAACACTAATCCATATAATTCCATTTATGAATAACCCACTACCCCCAAAACCCCTAATGCATAACCTACTAATGATATTAACCCTAACTACCTAAGTCACTTTTCAACATGCCTAACACATATAATCACCGAACACACCTAATCAAGTAACCCAATTAAGTGGAACACGCAAGCACCTTTCCCACATAAGAACCTAACAAACATTTAAAGGATGCACAAAGTTGATGAACCTAAGTGATGCACCTATGTATCCCACATAAATGAAATTAGCATTTGGCATGATGACTTTCATCTAATGAATATATGGGATGTACATATGTATTCTATAAAAACACACATAGAGGTCATGCATGATCAACAACACATAATAAACCATCTGTATCAATAATTGTATACCCCCAAAAAGATTACAAATGACTTGAATACTGGTCAAATTCAAATGAAAGAGATTAGCAAGCCCAAAAAGTTATTTTTGTAAGTGGCTCCTAATAAACCACAAGGAAAAGTCAAGGAAAGTTACAAAGCTAGAAAGAAGGAGAGGGATACCATTGATGAAACATCAACTTCATTTTTATTTAGAACTTTTAATTCTAAAAAACAACATCGATGGATAAAAATGAAAATATAGTGGAACATTAAGGATGCGTCAAATGATGTGGTACGCTAAGGACGTAGAAATCTATTACGAGTTAAATGTTGTAGGTTTGGGTGCCATTCTTTGGATGTCTAATTCTAGAACCAAAATAAAAAATTTGTAAATTTTACCCCTATATGCAAAAAATCCATAGAAGCTTACTGAGAAAAACTCTAGATTCAAAAATTGTCCTGTAAGGAGATACCTAGGACATTAAACTAGTAGAGAGGGGCACCCTTGGAACTATCCCTTTTTCTTGAATCCAACGAATTCAATGGCTCATTGATCTAAGATATGGTAATCATTCTATTGTGCATTTAAGCTCACCTCCTAGAGGCTTTTAGGGACACATGTTGAATCCCTACCGAAGGCATAGAATTCCAACTATGAAACAAAATTGGCTTTTAGGAGGTATGGCAAGTGTGTTTAGGTAGGTTCCATGTGGAAACTCTAACCACAATTTCTCAGTCAAGGAATTTGCAAAGTTGACCCTATGTGAAAAAATTGCACATTCCCTTATTGAGTGATCGAGATGGGTATAGGTGGCCACAACCTATTCCACTGGCTCAAAACAATTTTCCAGTTTGGAATTTTTCTTTTAATTTTATATTATTTTTCAGGTCCCAAGATTTTGGGGCCATTTTGAGGCCCTACACAATGGTTTTTGGTGATTATATGGGACAAGTGGTTGCCAATGGCATCCATTTGGCCCCAGTTAAAAGTTGTAAATCTCAAATAAACATTTCCAATGGGATATTTAGCGCCCCAAACGAAAATCGTATGCAAGACCCCAAGAATTTGATTGCTGAACTAACTACCTTGGGGCCATAAACTTTATGATCACTGATCTCCTATGGATAGGTTTAGGGTTTATTTCTCTCCAAGGATTTATGATAAAAGAACCTTTGACCTCCTTTTGTATTCATCTTGTGATGAGTGAGCATAGCCGCCACATCTCTCCTCAGAGATACAAATACCACTGTAACATCCTCGACCCTCCGACTGACGAAGAGGATGATACTTTATGTTAAATCATCCGGGAAACTAGCCCCATGAACATGAACATACATACATACATATACTATCAAAGAATGATACTTAAAACATAAAACATATTACGAATCATAATCATTCATATACACAACGGAAGCAAACATATCAATCGACACTCATGCATATACAAATCAACATTTAACATGTATAACTTCATTCATCAATGGTAATTGTAATTGCATATACAAGTTAGGCAAGAATACTTATCTTATGAAGTACTTGTTCTGCAACCAGCTACGTCGCTGCAACGTTCCACCCAACCATAGGCCTGCATGCTCTTTAATATCTTAGCAATGCTACCACCCCTGAGCTAGGCATGATTCCCCAAGGAATAAGGAACTAATAGGCTTACACATAGCCAAGGATAATAACCCACAAGGGTACATGGTTTTTCCAAGCCAACATAGTTGGGTTTATCAGGTGAACAACGGATCAGCCAAGCCAACAAAGTTGGGTTTATTAGGCAATCCAGTGGGTAGGAAAGGCTAATGCTAAGCTGGTGAGCTCATTGAAAAGCTGTAGAAACTAACACTAGAACCAGCATGGCTCTTAGAACACCCACCCACACCCAACACAAAGAAATCATCCCTTTCTCTACAACATAGTCCCTTAGGCCCTGATCTCCCTTCCAGTGCTATTCAAGGGTTGTGGAGAGGAAAGCCAGCTCAGTAGATCTATCTGTGTGGTTCTTAATCCACTAGGTTTATCAAGCACCTCAACCCCTCATTCACCACTACAATATAGTCCAAGGACAAAACCACTGCATGCAAGAATCCAAATAGCTATTCAAGTGTTACAAGGGAAAACACAGTCAATCCATCACATAGGAGTTCTCAGCAATCCTTCAAGCAATACCACCACAAATAGGGAAATTATAGTCAATCCATCATAGGAAAACCATAGTCAACACACCCATATGAATCCACAACAATTTCTCAATGCAATCATGGCCACACGGTAGCCACAACAACTAAGAACCCACAGCACACCAATCCCAACGCAGACGCTGGAAGAACTTGCATAGACCAAAAAAATAGTAAGGGAACAAACTTCCAAACTATACTTGATGGGGAATTCACTGGTAAACAAAACTGGGAAAGAAACTACAGCCACAACCCAACAATAGAGTAGCAGTCTTTAGCCCATGATTTAGCGATGAAGGTTGGGACAAATGCCCAGTCTAGAAACACATGGAAGCAATTGGTTCTCTATCTGAATGGAAAGAACACCACACACAAACCATGATCGGTGATGAAACCACAACAATATAATGACGATGGGGAGAGACCAATGCTCTACATGAGCAAGGGAAGAATACTCGCAAATTAGCAACTACGTGAGAGACAGAGGGAAAACCCCAAACAAAGGAATGTGTCTTCCTTTAACTCAGTCTGTGTGAGGTGAATGAACGGCCATCCTTCGGTTAGTGGAAAAACCATCCAAAATAAAAAAAGGTGGTCATGGATGGAGTGTAGGCATGTGGGGAGAATGTCCATCATGGCATAGTGGCCTTGCTGTCAGCAAATAGATGCCCCACTAACAACAGAACAATGAAGATGGTGGTTGGATGAGACAAGGGAGGGTGAGTGAAGAGAGTGGTGACACATGGTTTTTCCCCCCCATGACTCAAGATTTAACTTTCCCCCTCCTTACCATTAGGAATCATGCCCCTTATCAATTAGTTGCGGTGAACATAGCTGGTTGGGTTATTTAATTAAAATGCATCTTTACATGATGCCACAATTTAATATGTATGCCACATGTCCCGATATACCATCGGTGACTATTTCAATAAAAAACATAACATAACCAAATCATTATGGGGCCTTTACCTTTAGCTCCAGACCATGATTATTTACAATATGCATATCATATATATATTAATGCAAACGGGGTCAAAACTAGTTTGTTACATTCCCCTCCCCCTTTAATAGGATTGTCCTCAGTGCTTTACAAAATTGAACAAAATGCCACACTGGCACTGCCTCACCATTCCGCATAATTGAACAAAAATGGATGTGCCAATCATGTGGCATCCTTCAGCTCCCATGTAGCCTCTTCAGGTCCATAAAGCTCCCATTACACCTTTACTTGCCCTATGGCTCGGTTCTGGAGCATTGTGACCTTCCTGTCGAGGATGTGCATTGGCTCGATTTGGAACTCTCCCTCGAGTTCCACCTGGATCACATCCCAATTTATCACGTGGTTAGTATCATGTACATATTTCTTAAGCAAAGAAACATGAAAAACATTATCAGGTCTAGTACTAGCAAGAAATGCAAGTCTATATGAAACATGCCCTATTCTTTCAAGCACTTCAAACAAACCACAGTATCTAGGTGACATCTTGGCACAACTCCTAAGCTTCAAGGAACTTTTCTTTTCCTTCACTCTGAGGTAAACATGATCCCCAACACTGAACTCTCTGTTCATCCTATGCTTATCTGCATAGCTTTTCTATCTGTCCTGTGTTTCTTTTAGATTATGCCTGATCTTTACAACCTCTTGCTCCATTTCTTTGAGCAATTCTAGGCCAAGCACAACTCTGTTCACCGGGTTGTCCCAAGTCACTAGTTTCCTACACCTTCTTCCATACAAATCTTCATACGGACTCATCCCCAAGGATGCCTGCTGTCCATTTTTGTAAGCAAACTCTAACAAGTGTAAGTAATATTCCCACTTGGTTGGTTTTTCCATCACATACATGCAAAGCATATCTTCAAGCACTTGATTCACTCTTTATGTATGCCCATCTGTCTGAGGATGGTATGCAGTGCTGAAGTTTAGCTTTGTACCCAAATCTGCAAACAACCCCTTCCAAAAATTGGAAGTGAACTTGACATCTATGTCAGAAATTATTGCCTTCAGCAATCCATGCAATTTGAAAATCTCCTTCATGAAAATCTTTGCAATGTCATCATTCTTGTGCGTAGACTTCACTAGTATAAAATGTGTTTCCTTTGTCAACTTGTCCACTACAACCATGATGGAATCATGTTGTCTCCAAGTCATCGGCAATCCTGTAATAAAATCCATGGAAATAACTTCCCATTTCCATTCCAAAACTGGCAAAGGATGCAACAAACCTGCTAGATGTTGATGCTCAATGTTTACCTGTTGACATTTCATACACCTTGAAATGTATTCAGCCATGTTATTTTTCATACTTTGCCAAAAGTACTACTTTCTAGCCATAGCAATTGTCTTCTAATATCTCAGGTGACTAGAATACAAAGCTTGATGGATTTCATCCATAACAACTCTCCTCAAATCTGCTACCTTTGGAATATAAATTCTTCCTTTATAAGTAAGTAGTCCATCTTCTTCCAATTTATATCCTTCATACCTCTTCTCAAGACTTTGTTGCTGCAAATTTTTCTCTTACATGCTCATACAATTCATCTTTGGCAACATGATTAATAATATACTCCTTCAATTCTGATTGGCAAATACTAAGAGATGCCACATGCATTTCCTATACCCTCCGGCTCAGTGCATCAGCTACCTTGTTTTCTTTTCCTTTTATGTGCTTGATTTTGAAATCAAAATCACATAAAAATTACAGCCATCTTGCTTGCCTAGCATTGAGAGTAGGCTGATCAAACAAGTACTTCAATCCATAGTGATCTGTTCTGAGCTCAAATATTCTACCCATCAATTAATGTCTACACATCTTAAGAGCATGTACTATGGCTACAAGCTCTAGATCATGAGTGGCATAGTTATTCTCATGATCCTTCAGCTTTCTTGACTCATAACATATCACATGGTTGTCCTACATATGGACTCCTCCAAGCCCTTGTCTGCATGCATCAGTACATACCAGAAAATATTTCTCTGGGTCTGTAACCTTCAATACTGGTGCACTGGTGAGAAGATCCTTCAACCACTGTAAGCTTTCTTCACACTTCAAAATCCATTCAAACTTTATCCCCTTCTTCTGCAAAGAAGTGATGGAATGTGTAAACTTGGAAAATCCTTCAATGAATCTCCTGTAGTATCCTGCAAGTCCCATAAAATATCTTACATCCGTCACATTTCTTGGAGTAGGCCAATGCATAATGGCTTCGATCTTTTTAGGCTCTACTGATATACCCTCTTTTGAGATAATGTGAACCAAATACTGAATTCTATCCCTGTAGAAGTCACACTTGCTTAGCTTTGCATATATTTGATGTTCCCTAAGCACTTGCAATGCCAATCTCAAATTCTCTTCATGCTCTTCCTCATTCTTAGAATAAACAAGAATGTCATCAAGGAAAACAAGAACAAACTTGTCCAAATACTTACTGAAGACACTATTCATAAGGCACATAAATGTAGCTGGTGCATTTGTGAGACCAAATGGTACAACTACAAACTCATAATGTCCATACCTTGTCCTGAAGGCTGTATTATGAATGTCTTCATCCTTGATTCTCACCTGATGGCAACCATACCTCAAGTTGATCTTGGAAAATACCTTTGCTCCTCTCATCTGATCAAAGAGGTCATCAATTCTAGGAAAAGTATATTTATTTTTCACAGTAACCTTGTTCAACTACCTATAATCAATGCATAACCTGAGTGTACCATCTTTCTTCTTTACAAACAAAACCGGTGCTCCCCAAGGACACACACTCGGTCGGATATACTTCTTTTCCAACAATTCTTGAAGTTGCATCTTCAATTCTAGCATAGCTGGTGTACTCATCCTATAGGGTGTTTTGGACACTAGTGTTGCTCCTGGAACAAGTTCAATGGTGAAATCAATGTCCCTCTGCGGAGGAATCCCTGGAATCTCATCAGGAAACACATCCTTGAATTCCTGTAACACATGATAGCCCTCCAACCTAGGATTTTCATCTCTTGTTGGTTCCAGAATATGAGCTGCATACAACTGGCAACCCTTCCTATAGAAATTCTTCAACTGCATTGCTGAAACTTGTCTTACTGAAATTATCTTTGGAATACCTTTCACAACTACTGGGTTTCCTTCTTCATCCATGCATTCAAAGGTCTTGTTATAACAGTCAAGCTTCACTCTGTGAGCTTCTAACCAATCCATTCCAATTAAAACATCATATGAACTAAGCAGTAGAACATTTATATCCACACAAGTGATCAATCCATTCATAATCGGGCATTTCTCTACCAATTCATTGACCTTTCTCTTAGTCCTAGTGGCTAGATGAACTAACCAAGGTTTCCTATGCTTTACTTTCTTAAAATCCCAATTCTCCACTACTCTAGGAGTAATGTAACTATGAGTAGATCAAAATAGAAACAGATTGTTCAACAATATTACCTGCAACTTCAGCCCCAGTTGACTAATGATTTTCCTGGCGATCCGCCAGTGCTGCATAAATTGTAAGGAATACTCTGGCTACCTGACCCAATGTTTCTACATCCTACATGTTATAAGTTGGTCTTGCACTTCCATTATCAAGTGGAAAATATCTACGCAAGTGAGGTCCTTCACATTTCAAACAGTTGAGTGGACCTTTATTCGGACATGGCTCTTTAGGATTTCCACCTATCACTCCAATTGGGTTACTCACAGCTTGGGATGGCTGCTTCTGCTAATTCCTGAATCTAGAAGGTTTAAAACCTTTCTTCCTTTGGTCAAACTTCTCATTCTTCTTGTCCTTCCATGCCTTATGGTAATCAATTTTACCTTTTCATTGCTCATAGGAATACTTAAATTTTCTTATTGCTTCTTAGAGAGTTCTCAGCTCATAGAACTCAATTCTATCTTTGTAAGCTTGAGGCAATCCACTTAGAGACCATTGGATCTTCACTTTTTCATCTATGATGTATTAGACATACCTCAACAATTCCCAAAATTTATTTGCATATTCATCCATGGTCTGCGGTCCCAATCTCAGCTCATTGAACTCCTTGATCTTGTCATCATAATACCTGTCAGAAAGGTATTTCTGCCTGGAATACTTCTTGAAATGTTTCCACTTTAGTTTCCTCTCACTGATCCTCTTTACTTGCTTGAAATGTTCCCACCAAATGGATTCCCTTCCATTTAGATTGGATATGGAAACTCTTGCCTTCATGTTTCCTGAATAATCGACCTGCACTTGAAAGTACTTCTTTATCCCAAGAAGCCAAGCCTCAGATTCTTGTCCTGTCTTTTTCTCACCATCAAATGTAGGAGGTTTAGCTTTCCTAAATTGTTCTTGAGAGTGATCCCTTCGTGTTTTCTTCTTTTCATTTTATGAGAAGATGAGCTAGTATCTCCACTGGATTCTTTAGACTCAGATGATCCACTTGAAGTCCTACTTATTCTCCTAGTGCTGCTCTTACTACCTTCCCATCTTGATGTACCTAGTCCAGAATCTATCTTTTTCTGCAAGTCTGTCAAGCTTTCCAATATGGCAGCATTCAACTCATGCTGCTCTTCCTAGGATTTAACCAAGCTCCTCATGGTAGCTGCAACCTTGGAAAGTGTCCCCTAGAATCTCCTTCCATTAAAATCTATGTCATCATTTCCATTACGGACATTTTCTCCCATGGAATCTTCTGCATGCTCGTAATAATCCCAGGAATCATACCCATCATGGGTTCTCATGACTGAACCACCTCTTGCTTTACCACACTGTTCTTTCTGGAGTACTGTCCTTGGAAATTATCTATAGTTCTGCAAATGTGTTAGCAGCAAACTGTTAGATGCATACATTAATATAAATCAACTACTTACCTTTTTCTTCTGGAAATTTCATGAAACAACAATTATGTTAAAATATAGAATTTTCCCTATTTCTCTTAAGCCATGTGACCATGGGTAGTCTGCTGAAAATTTGCTGGAAGACAGTCGAAAACTATATAAAAAAAAATCACTGAGAATTTCTTTTGAAAAACCTAAATTCCTTAGGCCCCAAATCGGACCTCATCCTAGCTATTATGCTGACACTGTAATAGTCAAAACAACTACACTTTAAATCTGCATCAGTAAGCAGATTGACTATTCATCGATGATCTGTTTGCTTACTCTCTTCCGGAGTTTTGGTGGTCAAACCACTAATTCCCCACTACGCATCGACATTTTGTTGGTTTGTTTCTTTCCAACGTTTCAGGTCCGGAGTGATCTAACCCTCTAAATCTGCAACGACGATGAAATTGTCGGTTGTCTTGTACATTGGGGATCCAAGTCATTACCTTTCCTATCATTGCAGTGATCCAAATAATAGCTTAACTCCTTTGTGTATCAGCGATCGGTTACGCTATGGCATCGGACGGTTAGTCACCTAGGAAGTCGTAACAACAGAAAGCAATTTATCTACAGGTTCTGCAGACATTATCGACCATCTAAAATACTAACCATCAGGGAGATAGTGTCTTATATTGCCGCAATGGCGGCTCTCAAAAATTTACCGTTCCCACATAACTTTTCGACATCCTTATACTTACACAAAAAATTTCGAATCGGCTGTCGAAAGCACTAATCATTGCGGCGTCGAAGGGATAGTTGTCTAAGCTTCCGCAATGGTGGGTCCTCCATCTACTAATTTCTGCCGACGTCCATCAATGGTCTCATCAACTAACTTTTATCGATGATTTCAACACTTAAACAAAATTTTGAAACTTCTTCTTATGTCGGTGGTCGAATTTCCTACGCATCGAACGGTTAGTCCCTTCTATTTCCGCAATGGTGGACCACAATCTAACCTCATCTTCCTTTCTTCCGCAACCATAATTCTATTGGAAATAGGGACCCCCAGGGCTACGACATCGGTGCTTGGATCAACTCTCCATCGAAACCATAGTGTCCTAGACCTCCATAATGGCGGATCTACAATTCTTTGATCCCTTCCGCTGTTCATCAGTGATGAATGCCACTAACATGATTCGATGGCCGTCGAAGTTAATCACTTAGAACATTTCATACCTTCTGCGCCATCAGCGGTCAGATCAACTACCCATTGGGAGGGTAGTCTCTTAGACTACTGCAATGGCGGGTGCGTTTGCAGGTGCATCATCAGCTAAACGTCGACGATCCATCGGTCTAAGTGTTCCGATGTGTTGATGGCCAAACACCTAGATATTTTCCGAAAATTTTTCCTCCGCATCCTTCCACCACATCGGTCGTCAAATCAACTATCCATCAGGTGGCCTTCCCACTGAGTGATCCGATCGGCCGATAGTTCTGGCACTTAGAAAATTTTGTAAATTTTCTTCACTTCACCCATTTTCATTGTTTCTTTAGGGCAGTAGGAAACCTACCCCTGTTGACTGTTCATGACCTTCTGAGGCCAAATGCTGCAACATAAACTCTGTCACTACTACAACCAAAGCTCTGATACCACACTATAATGTCCCCAACCCTCCAAACAGAAAAGAGGATGCTACTATACGTTAAATCATCTAGGAAACTATCCCCATGAACATGAACATACATACATACATATACTATCGAAGCTTTATACTTAAAACATAAAACATATTACGAATCATAATCATTCATATACACAACGGAAGCAAACATATCAATAGACACTCATGCATATAAAAATAAACATTTAGCATGTATAACATCGTTCATCAATGTTAATTATAATTCATATACAAGTTAGCCAAGAATACTTATCTTATGAAGAACTTGTTCTGCAACCAGCTACGTCGCTGCAACGTTTCACCCAATCATAGGCCCACATGCTCTTTAATATCTCAGCAACGGTTCCACTCCTGAGCCGGGCATGATTCCCCAAGGAATAAGGAACTAACAGGCTTACACATAGCCAAGGTTAATAACCCATAAGGGTACAGGGTTCATCCAAGCCAACACAGTTGGGTTTATCACGCGAACAACGGATCAGCCAAGCCAACAAACTTGGGTTTATCAGGCCATCCAAGAGCAGGAAAGGCTAATGCTAAGCTGGTGAGCTAATTGAAGAGCTGCAGACAATGAAACTAGAACTAGCAAAGCTCCTAGAACACCCACATACACCCAACACAAAGAAATCATCCCTTTCTCTACAACGCAGTCCCTCAGGCCCTGATCTCCCTTCTAGTGCTATTCAGGGGTTGTGGATAAGAAAGATAACTTAGTAGCTCTGTCTGTGTGGTTCTCAATCAAACATGTTTATCAAGCACCTCAAGCCCTCATTCACCACTCCAATGTAGTCCGAGGACAAAACAACTACATGCAAGCAACCAAATAGCTATTCAAGCATTACAGGGGAAAACATAGTCAATCTATCATGTAAGAGTTCTCAGCAATCCCTCAAGCGATACCACCACAAATAGTGAAATTATAGTCAAGCCATTGTTGGCAAACCATAGTCCACACACCCATATGAATCCATAGCAATTTATCAATGCAATCGTGGCCAAATAGAAGTCAGAACAACTAAGAACCCATAGCACACCAATCCCACTACAGACATTGGAAGAACTTGCACAGACCAGAAAAATAGTAAGGGAACAGACTTCCAAACTATACTTGATGGGGAAGTCACCGACAGACAAAACCGGGAAAGAAATTACTGCCATGGCCCAGAAATAGAGTAGCAGTCTTCAGCCCATGATTCAGCGATGAAGGTTGGGACAAATGTCCAGTACATAAATGCATGGAGGCAATTGTTTCTCTGTCTTAATGGAAAGAACACAACACACAAACAGCGATCGGTGATGAAACCACAACAGTATAATGACGGTGGGGAGAGACCAACACTCTCCGTGAGCAGGGGAATAATACTTGCAGATTAGCAACCGCATGAGAGACAAAGGGCAAACCCCAAACAAAGGAATGCGTCTTCCTTTAACTCAATCAGCATGAGGTGAATGAACAACCATCCTTCGGTTAGTGGATATACCATCCAAAATCTAGAAGGTGGTTGTGGAGGAAGTGCAGGTGTGTGTGGATAATGGCCATCATGGTGTAGTGGCCTTGCTATCAGCAAATGGAGGCCCCACTAACAACAGAACAATAAAGGTGGTGGTTGGATGAGACAAGGGAGGGTGAGTGAAGAGAGTGGTGACACATGGTTTTACCCCCCCATGACTCAATATTTAGCTTTCCCCCTCCTTACCCTTAGGAATCATGCCCCTTCTCAATTTAGTTGCTGGGAACATAGCTGGTTGGGTTATTTAATTAAAATGTGTGTTTACATGATGCCACAATTTAATATGTATGCTGCATGTCCCGATATACCATCGGTGACCATTTCAATCCAAAACATAACATAACCAAATCATGGTGGGGCCTTTGCCTTTAGCTCCAGACCATGATTATTTACAATATGCATATCATATATATATTAATGCAAACGGGGTCAAAACCGGGGTGTTACAACCACCATTCTAGATGCTTTTGTTTTATTGTTATGTTTCAATCATTTAATAGAATCTAAGTTTATTGTATCACTATTTTTATTACCATATATATGTGTATGTGAATATATATATATTCGACTTCATTTCGTTCGAACATAAATCTGGATCAGTGGTATCAAATCCTTCTACTCTTGTGATTTCTCAGTGCATGTCCTCGACGAGATATGAATATCGATAGTTGGGTCTCAAACTAGTTGAGCTTGGGGAAAATACCTTTTGTCATCCCAAGAATCCTCACATCATGGGAGAATTAAAGAGATATGATGGAGAAAGATATCCTATTAAATTATTTCTCTAGTAATCCCTCACTCAACAAAGGAACGAGATGATGGATAAATTCGCTCAGATCCCTCGAAGAATGTCGACGGTGGCGGATGCACCTTCAATGAGTTGTTTTTTTGGGGGTGCGACTCCTTTCAAGGTAAAAGTTAACTTTGAAATTCCCTTATTTGAAGGAAAGATAGATACAAATGATTTGGAAAAATGGTTGAGTATGTTATAGGGTTACTTCTCTGTTCGAAAAATTTTGGACAATGAAAATATCACCTTCACCCTCATTAATCCCTCCCCCGTATCAAATACTAGTGGGATGGGTACTATGACACGCATGTGATGGATGGATATGAAATATTCAATACAAAACCCACTTGGGAATATTTTCTTGTAGTCAAATAGGAATTCTACCTTGTGTGAAAGTATGATGACTAATACACCCGATGGATGTCATTGTGCTAGGAAATAGATGAAACAGTGTCATAGTATATTCTATACCCTGTGCTCAAAGTTGGGTATTAGAGACTCGTAACGACACTTGGTTCTAAAGTACCACAGTGGTATGCATAGGTACATTAAGTCAGAGATATATTTCCTGGAAATATCCTTACTAGGAGAAACATTAGAGGAAATTTGGGGTCTAAAATGGGCCTTATAAGAAAATGCACCAACAATAAATTTTGTGAGTTGGAATTCAAGAACCAATAGAATTTTATTAAAATTAGTCAACCATAATGGTTGAATTGACATATTTGTCATAAAAGAAAACTACTTTTTTGTTTGTATTTTTGACATATCTCCCTTTGTTTTCACTCAAATTCTAAGTGGGAGAGCTCATTGGATGTGGAATTTGATTCCACATCCAACGACTATCCACATGCATACTTTTGACAGACCCCACTACCCCAAAAACAAGAAATACATGAAAAAACATGATGATGACATCATCATCATGTTGTTTCAGGGGTTTCTTGTTTTTGGGGTAGCGGGGTCTATAAAAAGTATGTTGTGTAGGTACTCTTTGGATGTGGAATCCAACGAGCTCTCCCACTTGAAATTTGAGTGAAAACGCAAGGATATATGTCGAAAATACGAACAAAAAAGTAGTTTTTTTTTCATTCTTCCTCCAAAATTAATAACTATTATTTTATTATTTTAACTATTATTTTATTATTTTAGCTATTATTTTATTATTTTCCTTAGGAGGCCCATTTTAGACCTCAAATTTCCTCTAATGCTTAATGATATGTTTTCAATATCGAGAAAAAATTTAAGCAAAAGAATTACTGGGATTTGGGTCTACAAATCAATAGTAGAAGCCAGGAAAAAAGTGTCCATAATTCACAACCCAAAGGACAGATCAAGGATGACCAAAGTACTGACAACCATTCTAAGCCGCAGGAAAAGAAGAATAATGGGAAATCGAAGAAGGACACCGAAAAGTGGTGTGAGTTCCACAAAATCCCCTAGAATAACACTGATGAATTCCGCTCAAAACAATCATTATTGGTGGAGGTAAAATCCCTAGATCCAAACTCATCTGAATTAAACATTGATGCAGGAAAAGAAATGGGAAATCATATGATTGACGTGAAACCTAGTGACACTATCACAACTACAATGATCCAACCAGAAGAGTCATAGGATCTAAAGGAAGGTGAGCACCTCTTCCATTCACAACTATGGGTGCAGGGGACTTTGCTACATTTTATTATTGATAGTTGTAGTTATAATATCCTCATATTCATCGAGGTTGTCAAAATATTGAATATTTTTGATAATTCCACATCCCCAACCCTATAACATTGGTTGGTTGAGCCAGGGGTGACACATCCGCATAAGTCAATAGTGTTTCCTCTTCTATGGAATCAAGCCCTTGAAAGATGAGGTAATGTGTGATGTTGGCCCACTTGAAGTTTGTGATGTTATTTTAGGAAAACCATATATGTAGAAACATCAGGATATGTATGAATCTAAACCTCGTAGTTTCATTATTACTTTTAGAAATAAACTCTACAGGATACCAGAGACACCTTTTGCTACTACAATGTCTCTCATCACAACGAAGTAGTTTAGGAGAGTAATCTCCTAGAGAGGGAAATTCATACTCTTCATGGTTCATTCTAAGGGTGAACAAAATATCACAGCAACATCCACCACCTAAACACAAAACCCATCTACATAGCATAAAAAATGTGGACAAGATCATGGAAGCTTACAAAGACTAATTCACCACACTTGCATGGGTTCCATGTCATTGCTAGGTCAAGTGTTCCATTGATTTGATCCTTGGTGTTCCTTTACCTAATTGGACATTATATTGGAATTTCTTCACAAAGAATGAAGAAATTAAGTGCCAGATTCAAGAGTTAATCCAAAATGGGCACATTCAACCCAACTCCTCACCTTGTGGCATCCCAATTGTGTTGGTACAAAAGAAATATGGGACATGGTGACTTTGTATTGACTACTAAGATCTACAAATATCATAGTCTAAAATGGTATCCCATCATCAATATTGATGACCTCCTCGACTATATCAAGATGGCCAAATATTTAAACAAGATTGACCTAAATTTTGACTATCATCAAGTGGTAATTGAGCAGACCGATGTCTGGAAGAGTTCCTTCAAATATCAGGAAGTGCTTTTTTAGTGGTTGGCCCATGCCTCTTGACTTGATCAATCCTACAACAAACTTCATGAGGATGGTGTATGACATTATGTGGAAATTCACCAATTCCTTTGTGGTCATATATCTAGATAGTATCCTCATCTATAGTAGAACATGGGAAAAACATTTGCATCATATCCATAATATCCTTAGCACCCTGAAACAACACAAGTTATATGCCAATCTAGAGAAGTGCTCATTTGGCATGGAAATGGTTAATTATCTGAAATACATCATGGAAATCATGGTTTTCATGTAGATCCAACCATCCAAGCCATTCACAATTAGCCAACCCCAACGACTCTCATAGAGCTTTGTAGCTTCCTAGGCCTTGCAAAATTCTATCACAAATTTGGGTTGGGATTCTCTAATATTGTTTGGTCCCTTCTCCAGATGAAAAAAGGTGGATCTAATACCAAGTTCATCCAGTACAATACACAAGAACATGGATTTTAGGAGCCAAAGAACATCTTATCTTCAACACCCATCCTTACCTTACCACATATGCAACAACCCTTTTAGATCGATATAGATTATTTGGAATACATTTTTCATGCGTTCTTCACTCAACATGGCCATATGGTGGCATATCATATTGAGAAACTTTTATATATAGTCTACAAGTACCCCACCTATGACAAATAAATGTATTCCATTCTCCAATCCTGCCACCAATGGAAGCATTACATCCTTGGAAAAGAAACAATCATCCACACTGATCACAAGCCCTTAGAGTTCATGTAAACCCAAGGAAAGTTATAGAATTAATTCCATCATAAGTGGTCCACTTACTTGCAGTAGTTCCACCTAAACATTAAATATAAGAAGGGAGAACCAATCGATTCATTGATTTTCTCAGTTGACCTCCAATAACAACATTAACCATGATGCTCAACTCTTGTGGCCACAATACCTCTATATGGTCTCAACTATATGACAATAACATTGATTTCCTTCCCATCTATCAAGCCTTATGTGTAGGTACATCAGTGACATACTTTCATCTTCAGGAAGGATTTCGATGCCACCTGGGCCATTGTTTTGTTCCTTCAAGTGAGAGTATGAAGATGATTTGGGAAACACATTACAGTCAGGTGGAATCTAAATTTAGCACTAAGAAGACGATGGATTTATTGTAGAACTATTTTTACTGGACCAAGATCTAAAAATAATTTCTACCGATATATCAGATCGTATACTACCGGTTCCATTGAGAAACCAACCGTAAAAAAGTACGGATTGTAAACCAACCTTCCCACTCCAAATAGGACATGGGAGTCCATATCCATGGATTACATGTCAGGACTACCTTCAACTAAGCATGGTAATGACTGTGTGTTTTTGGTCATGGATCTCTTCTTTAAGATGCCCATTATAATATCTTGAAAGAAGAGCATCTCTGTCAAAACCATTGCTAATCTCTTCTTCAAGCATGTTTGGGTTCATTTATGGATTCCACACACTATCATTTCAGATTGGGACAATAGGTTTTTGAGTACTTTATAGTCTATTCTATGGTCATTGGTGGATACCAAGCTTACCAAATCGACTGCCTTCCACCCACTATAACAAATCCTAGAATTAGCGTCCCATTTTGCGTCCCTTTTTAGTGTAATTTGTTTTGTATATTGAGTGGTCATACTAGATGCTAAATGGGACGCGTCATGGACAAAACTTAAAGCATCTCAAAAAACATCTTTTTTTGCTTCCTAGATAGCATCCTTTATGACATCCAAGATAGTGTCTATTTTTTATATTCTAGAATAGCGTCCAACTTTGCTTCCTAAACAACATCGAGGTTTTCTTCCTAAATAGCATCCAACTTTGCTTCCTAAACAACGTTGAGGTTTTCTTCCTAATAGCCTCCTATTTTGCTTCCTAGTGAGTGTCTTCTTTTGCTTCTTAAATAACATCCCCGTTAGTGCCATATTTGCATCCTTAATAGCACCATGTTATCATCCAAAGTAGCATCCAATATTGCATCCATTTTTTATACCAATTTAGCAACCCATTTTGCACCATGTTTTACTTCCAAATATGTGCCAATCTTTGCTTCCAAATTTGCACCAATTTTTGCTTCTTTTTTTGCATCGTGTTTTTCTAACAAAGGGATGGAAAATATTTCTTCTATTGTTGCATCATATCTTTCTTCCTATGTAGAGACATGTTTTTCATCAAAAGTAACATCTTATTTTTCTACCATATCAACGCCATGTTTGGCTTCATTATTAGCACCACATGTTGCATCCTCTTTAATGCCTAGTTTTTCATCTCTCATTTTTTGGTCACTAATTTAGTTGTTTTTATATACAAATTTTGGTCATTTTGTCACTTATCTCTAATTTTTTGGTTAATAATTTTTTTTTTAACATATATTATAATATCATTATGGCATGGAGGAATCAAACCACCAACCTCCTTCTTGTAAGGAGGGAGCTCTTATATTGAGCTAGCACCCTTTAAGAATTTGGGAATCTAACTTATAGAGTCCTCTATAATGGTAAAAAGGATCAGTACACAAATTTGAGTATCTAATGGTCGAAAAAGGATGATAGATTGTATAAGTTCACAGTATATGATCAAGCAGGTTATGAAATCCATAAACCTTTTTTAGGAATTTTGAACAAAATTCAATAAATTGGCTTAATGGGATTGCAAAAATCACTATTCCCTAGAAACCATAAGTGTACCACTATATGAGACCTATCAACAACAATTATCTTAGTGTGGATGCCAAGGATATAGTAGATAACCATGATAATTCTAGAGCCATGTATAAGTGGAGCAATAAGGAGAATTAAAAGAGGATGATCAACCTAATAGTCGGTGCCTCACATAGATCCTATCCACCATGGGATAATCAAAGTTCCTTCTTCCATCAAGCTAATGACTATCGACAAGGACAAATGATTAGGATATTTTGTGATGCCAAATCATAATTTTTATTCACTTCCTAGGGTGATGTTGCAGTGCTTGCACTGGGAGATCTACATGATTTCCAACAACATTGGATATAAGGATATGCATGGGGCCATCGAGTATAGGATGAGGCTGTATTTTAATATTTTTCTTTGGAAAACCATGAATGATTTGAAACATGGGGAGAAGGAATAGAATTGAATATACTTAACAAACTAGAATCATGAGAGGGAATAGGAATATACTCTATAGTCATTGTGTAGTTGTTGGAAATAGGTGTAATTGCCTAAGGACTATGAATAACATCCATTTAAATATGAATAGAAAAGCTTCCATGTCATAGGAATACTCGATGGCAGTGATCTTATTGTTTCTAACATAAAGAAACAAAGAAGACAGAAATGGAAGCTCCAGCGGGATACACATGAAAGTGTACAAACCTGTCCCTTTCAGGAATATTCCTTTCACTGAAGCAATGAAACCTTGGGGGAGAATGATCTCGAGATGGTGTATGATAACATCAAGCATAAGAGTAACGATGGTTGAATCCACAACCTCTTCTCATGCGTTTAGGTGTTCCCTCTAGGGTAGTACTTCTTGCAGTAGTATGACTTTGATTAGGATGGGGAAGTGTACTCTTATCAACAAATAGACTACAACTTGATCCTCTTAACAACCTTCTTCTTCGAGGCTTTCTTCGACTTTTCAAATTACTCTGAGCTAGGTTTTGATGTGAATGCCTACTCAAGCACCTTCATGGACTCATGCTTAAAGGCCTGCAAGAAACCACAGTTGGGCTCCTACTTAAATCCCTATGACTTGGGCTCCTGCTTACAACCCTACGAGCAATCACACTTGGGCTCCTACTCAAACTCATACAAGGAATTCTACTCAATTAACAAGACAAAAAAGTGCACATCGTACAATTATACAGCACAAAAATTTATGAAATAATATATAATGAAGAATCCCAAGATACTATCAAAAACAAAATGATATACCTTAATAACACTTCCATGACATTCACAGATTATTTCAATAAAAGGGAAAGGAAGACTGACCTAGAACTCCTAGGGACATCACTCTTAAGAGATCAAGAATTTGGATTTTTGTGTGCCTTAACTTCAACAACATCCATCTCTTTGTTTTTTTCCTCATTCTTTTTCACTAATTTGATTTTATCCACAATATCTTTAACCACAATTCCTTTCTCTTCCTCAATTCCTTTCTTGTCTAAAGTTTCTTTCATTGGTAATACAATTAGTTTTGTTGTAGACAACTTACCCTCTAGATATTTTCTCTTAAGGTACTTCTTCACCAATGGACTGACTATCCAATGACCATGCAACTGCTAACCAAGTCCATACTATAACCAACAAGATTCCCCCAAGGTAGGGAGTGGAGCTGGCAAGTGAGCCAAACGTTAAAATTAGAAATTGTTGAATCAATGCCCCTCCTAAAGTTCCCAACGGATTACATACCACATCTATTGTAGAATTTCCTTTAACCTATAAAAGAACTGAGAATGAGATCACATATAATGAATTGAAACAATTTTTGGCTGTAAATAACGAACTACAATGATAACCAATTCAAAATCCCAATGTAAGGAATAGTTTGGCATTATTCCTTAGCATAATCCCTACATCAAAACTTGACTACATTCTTTTAGAAAACAAATATGAAAGTGGAAATAGGATACACATAGGCCTTGAAAACTTGAGACAAAATGCAGAGGCATAATACCTTTGTGTCCTCATCGAGAGGAATGTAAGCCATCTCTTTGCAAGGATCAAACAAACTACATTTATCACTCTTGCTAAAGATGTTTTGAAGAGCTCCAATATACACATCTACCAAAAGAGGTGTCACACCAAGTTTACACAATAAAGGAGTGAGTGGTTCACTGCGAAGAATGATACCAAAGAAAGATACTCTTGTTGCCAGCAACACAGTAGGTGTGATGGTAGCTGCTACTCCCCAACCATATTTGCGAAATATAACTCTGCTTAGCAACATCATGGTGAAGGTAGCGATTCTTGTGCATGTGGAGAAATATCCCATGAATGCAGAATACTCATTTGGACTTGGAAACTATTAGACACACAAATTATCTTAGTCATATTCCCTATCTTAGAACCACACATAATATTTCTTCAATTTTTCTTAGTTAAAGGTTGAGTGAGTGTTCTAGCTACAACAACAATGGTTGAAGATTGATAATTATCGTCTTTAGAAATTTCTACTATCCTTAAAACAAAAATGTTCTAGCTACGACAACAATGGTTGAAGATAGATAATTATCGTATTTAGAAAGTTCTACTATCCTTAAAACAAAAATGTAAATAAATGGAAAAGCATATGAATGGATTCAAATCTATTTATATGCTTTGCACTAGATTTTCACCAGCTAAGAGGAACAATCCAATTTATGCACCAGTTTTTAGATTACCATGTATGACTAGGCCTCCTCAAGCGAGCAGTATGACAACAATGAAAATGAAATTAGGAATAGTCCTTGAGCCCTTAAATTTGATGTAAATGGATATGCATGGGTGCATGTGTGTGTCTGGATGGAGAGATATGTCAGAAGGAATGGATATTTGTACTTGTTTCAACAAGTACTAGTGATAATTACATAATATATTTAAGTTGTAAACATTTTGGTTCTCATGCTAAGACTGTGTAAAGTAGATTATGCCTACATAGGTCTCCCCATATAGAGTATCCACTAACATGAAACATATTATTATGCATATATGTATAATATATGAACAGGAATTCTATTTCCAAAGAACCTAATATCTAACATATATTGCATGTGCCTTCAGTTTGGAGTTCCAAGTAACTTCAACAAGTTTGATGCTAATACCGTATGAAACCACCAAAGTGGCAAGGTCTCTCACATATCTTGAAGTCAATAGGAACTTAAAACTCTCCATCATTCCCATCTTTGGTTTCTCCTGTAAAAAGTATGAGATTTTGAGTTAAATAACCTAAAATAACTTATGTTCTTAATACAACACATTCGGAAAACTAAAAGAAATTAGAATTTAGATATACCTTCTTCTTACAAGCTTCTACCTTGGGAATTGTATGATCATCCACTACAAATTTATTTACCCAGTAGTAGATTCCACATATTGTAATCCCCAGTAGCACCAAAATGCACATCATTCCCTTCAAGGAGACTTCCCAACCATTCACACCCAGACAAGATTCCTACACATATGGGAGACATAATTAATAGTTCTCCCTGAAAAAATCAACACTACATTGGCTCCTAGGCCAAACAGTGGGTAGAACTACATTTATTCATCCATTGTTGTAATCTACAAACAGCCCCAAATAGATCACTCCTTATATTGGTACAACTTGTATCCATTTTCATTTTAAAAATATACTTGTTTTATATATAAATCCAAAAAAACAGCATCACCCATCCATAGAAATGAGTTTCAATTACCAAAATGCAACTCAAACTATAGGCATGAATAATCTTTCGAATTAGCTTTCTACTTTAAATGACTATGACAAAGTTACACCATATTATGCAATAAATCCATCCACAAAACAACTCATTCTATTTTCTTTGGAATATTTTTCAATTTTTCGAACATAATACTATTAAGCTAAGCTAAGGTGCATACTTTATTACACTCACATATTCTATTGTATCATGCTATGTCTATATTTTTCACTTTAAAAATATTATAGTACAACAGTTCTACTTTGATAATAAACCTAGTCTCCCCTACCATTTATATTACCAAAGCTGACTAGTCTTTAAGTGGATATATTTAAAACCTACAAGAGCAAATCCACTAGATAAGATAGGTATAAATATTACTATAAGATAGGTATACTTTGTTCTTTAAACGACTCGGACAAACTTACGTCATCTTTTGCAGTAAATCCATCCACAAAACAACTCATTTTATTTTTTTCGGAATATTTTCAATTTTTCGAACAAAGACATATTAGTAGTTGCATTAGAATAATAGTACCTTACAAAAAATGTACAATAAGCCTAATGCACACTTCTCTGCTTCATAAGCTAAGGTGCATACTTTTTTACACTAACATATTCTACTGTATCATGCTATGCCTATATTTTTTACTTTAAAAACATTATAGTACATCATTTCTGCACTGATAATAAACCTAGTCTCCTGTACCATCTGTAGTACCAAAGATAATTGGTCTTTAAGTGGATATTTTTAAAACCTACAACAAAAAATCTACTAGATAAGATAGGTATAAATATTACTGTAATATATACCATATTTTACCTGTATGCGACAGATCAACAGACCCATAATACACTATGCAATGATCATGTCAAGGTTTATAATAAGAGGGTATTACAGCTTTCAAAAGTTGTCTAAATAGGATAATCCTAAGAAAGTAGGCCATAAATGGCATGGAAATCTTCAACAATTGTTGCAACAATGAATCAATCATGTAATGGAGTTCCTATGCCAGATGACTAAAGAAAAAATAGAATTTCACCTTTCTAGCATAAATTCGAAGGAAATGAGAAACCATGTTTCCTTCTTAAAAAATGAATGAAAAGTGAACCTCTTTCCAATAATTTAGTCCCCATACATTCAACTTAAGTTCACTTTAAAAGGATCAAACATCCAACAAATTCAAGTCCTTTTACCATCCAGAATAAATCCAAAAGTCAATGCATAAAATGGCCAGCTTTCATGCCATACCGAAGAGCTCAAATCAACAAATGTGACAAGCCACCTTTTTTTCTCTAGCTAGATAAAGTTCAAAAAGGTACTGCATATAACATTGGATTAGTTTTTTGTGTTGTGACTCACTGGAAAATCAATCAAATTCCAAACTTGAATTTAAAACATATTGCCACATTGTTCGTAGGCTTTCTCAATAGTGAGAATGAAATAGAACAAAACCAATAATAGTAATATCCACCTATATAACCCAAGTATAATGAAATTCATCATTTCAATCTTGAGACTAAATAATTAGTCACATAAAAATCCAGGAGAAAAAAATCCATCTCCTGGATTTTTTTTGTTTTAGATCTTATTGAGGCCTCGAGTAGAAAGGTATTGTGGCTTTGAAAACTTAATCAGAAGCATGTGCATTAGAATCCATAACTAGAATCACCGACTTCAAAAGTTGTCAACAAAGAGTATATTTCCCCTGGATCGGAGATTCTGTTTTTGGTAATAGTATATTTATGATCCTGTCAAGGATTCTAATGGGAGGGTATTATAGCTACAAAAATTCATATGAATACCATGGAACTTAAGAAGCCATAACTTGCATGGAAATCTTCACCAATTGCTGTAACAATGCATCAATCAAGGATTTGAGTTCCTATACCAAAAAAACAAAGAAAGAATAAGATTTATCCTTTCCACCTTCAGTATAGATTCAAAGAAAATGAGAAACCACATTAAATTTCAAAAACTTGAATAAAGAGTGCACCTCTTTCCAATAGTTTAGTCCCCAAACATGCAAATAAAGTTCACCTCAAACATCCAACAACTACAAGTCATTTAACATCCAGAATAAATCCAAAATTCGATGCAGAACATGGACAAATTTTATGTAGACTATATTTTCTTCTTTCATGGCATACAAAATATCTCATGTCAACAAATGTGGAAAACCACCTTGTTTCTCGAGCTAGCTCAAGCTCCAAAAGGTACTGCATAAAACTTTGTAGGAATTCTTCAAGAAAGTATGTTAATTTGATGTTGGTGTAGTGTGATTAGGACGTTGTGTTGTGATTAAGTGGAAAATTAATCATCTTCCAACTTTAATTAAAAAAAAGTGTCACAATGTTCATAGACTTCGCATCTATAGAATTCTCATCTACTAGTACTTATGAGCAGATAGAATATTACCTGTGATATAAAAATGCATTCAGATTAACATAATAAAGAAAACTTGTCAGAAGACATTGTATGTAGAATGCAATACCTTCTTTTCTTCCATAGAACAAGTATTGTGCTTATGGGTGTAACTGCTACTCTCCTTGTTGCTTCCGTTACAGTTGCAAGCTGATGAGTTCCATTTCTAGAACCCAACTCTACAAGATTTCCCTGCAACAAGACACACATTCTCTCATCACTACATTTAATAAATTAATAACAAAAATTTTGACAAGATATATAAAGAATGTAATAATAAGAGAACTTAGAGCTCTCCTTGTACCTGTCTTAGTGTTGATGACCTGGTAGCCACAGATTGCTGGACACGGGCTTTGGAAGTAGTGTTTGTGGCACCATTCTTATTAGAAAATGCACGTCTGCTCTTATTTTGCAAGATTCTATAGGTTCTCAGTAGTTGAAGCCAATTATAAACATCAGCATAAATTTCACATGATAAAACAAACACAAACACGATATTGGTACTTACTCGAGTTTGCTTCTTCCTTGACTTTTGACTGGTTTTCTTTGACATATTTATAATGCATTTGCATTTTCCCAAACAAATGCCAACATTTAATAGCAGGTCAATTGATTACCTTCAAATTGGATAGGCTCAACAAAGCATAATCTGTGAATTATGCACACTACCTAGTGTTACGTCCATATTTTTATCAGTCAATGCAATTTTATCAATAGTAATCACTAGCATGATCCCCATTATATCCTATAGATGTTTTAGAAACCTAATAAAATATCTGCAATGGAAATGAAAAAAAAATTAGACTAAGCAGGAAACTTTAAAATAGAAATCATGTTCTAAAAGGTGCAATCACTATGTCCCAAACAGATGCAATTACAAACAATGAAGCTTAATACCAAAATCCTTGAAGAATCAAATACATTTTAGAAATGTTTTAAAACCATGAGAATAAAACACCAGCATGAAATTTTGAAACACATTCCCTTGATGAAGCCTATGTATTCATCTTCATGAGCAAATAACTTCTAGTATGGAATCCCCTACACTAGCATCCTTGACCCTTGTTGAGAGTCATTTCATTTACATACCTTGACTTAAATTGACATAATGAGGAATACAAGATGTGCCTGAGGTATTAATTATTAGTAATGTTTTAACTATCTATCAATTTGAATCCCTGCCTGCTTTGAGTAGTTAGCATAACTATCAGGATACTTTGTTCTGGCCCTATGATTTGAATGGTTAACACCATAACATTATAGGGTTTTTAGTACCTTGGAAAGTATCTGGCAGAGATCCATTGAAGGAAGTAGCAAGTAGAGATGATCTAGGTGCATTCAGAGATCATACCCAATCATAGATCCCATACATCATTATGTACAACAGGCTTAATGTCAGTAGCAGAAGATTTATTTCTACAATAGTTCCGTGCAGGGGTCTTGAGGGTGTAAGGGCATTTACGGAAAAAAAAAAAAAATAGAGTGTGGCATATGCTATCATCAGTCCTACCCTAGTTAGATGATGTTTCATAGTTAGTCGTTGAGCTCTATTTCTAATTTTGCTTTAATTAGTATAGTCACTTGTAGAGTTAATTAGGGTACTTTGCATGTGGGGAGGATCAAAGAATAGATGGGGCATGCATGCACACTTTCACTATATCCTAGTGGGTACAATTTACTGTGAATATATCTTCCATACATTTTGAGAGATTTAATCTCAAGGCTGACAATAAATCTAATACTTAGGTTTATTTTGGTCAAGACCCTGTTGTGCATGTGACTAGATTCGTTGTACCTTAAAAATCTATAAGGGTGAAGGCAAGGGTATAGGTTTTAATCTATAAAGTTTTTAGAGTAGATATAGTGGGTGAATTGTAGAGTTTGATGCTTACATGAATCTCTTGTTTTGTAGAGTAATAAATAGTGTTGTGAATTGAGTTTCAAATTTGTGAACTTGCAATTACTTTCTCCAGTGGGATGTGTTTCAATCTCTAGTAGATTTGAGATTGCAGTTTTTATAGATATTTTGGCTTCCTATTTTCCTAAATAGATTGATTATAAATCAGACAATCTAAATATTTCTAGAATTCCATCCATAGAGAGATCATCCTTGCTTCAAATCCATAAATGAGTTCATTACTACAATAATTCCTGAACAGTTCATGATGCGGTGTAAGAATATTTTGATTAGTGAAGATAGCATTAAGTAGAAAATAGATTTCTAGGTTATTTATATAGTATTTCTTGTACATAATTTTTACACCTTGGAGATTCTGCAAAATGCTCAAAATACAGAAAAAAAAATCAATATAGATTTATGTTTCTTCAATACCATTGGTTGTTAATTGTTTACCCAAGCCCCTGGTAGAGGGTGGATTACAAATGTAACGGGAGTATCTTGTGTTCGATAGACATCACTTTCCTCTATAAAAGAAATAATTAGATTATATACTTCATAAAGTTTCCAACAGAGCACCATTAATGACAACAATGAGCAAAGAAGATCTAGGAACATACAGAGAAGGTACTCCAACATAGATTTAGTACAACAGTCCATACAAAATCCTTAATGACAACAACAAAACAATACTTCCTCCTTCAATTGTTCCATCAAGCAAAGATGAGGGCACAAGTCCATTTATGGAGGGGAGATAAATAGAATCAAGGAACATGCATGTAGAAGGTGTGTGCATGCAAAAAAAATTCATGCACCATCATCAGTTCAATCCTATTTTAGATGTTGTTTCATAGCTAGAAGTTAAATTCCATTTCTAATTTTTTCTTTAGTTATTAGTTTCATGCATAATTTCTTAAGGCAGTGTGCATGTGGGAATGCTTCGAGAGTGGATGTTTTGTAGATCTCTAGAAGAGTGAGATGCATGAATTGCATACTTGCAATCTCTTCTAGTTGGTACACTTTCCTAGGAAATATTTCATGCAAGTTTAGAGCACTAATACCAAGATCAAGAATAGATATATGGTTTAAGTTTATTTCAGTTTAGGAAATGTTGTGCATTTGTCCAAATTCATTATGTCATGTACTCTACAAAAAAGAAGGCAAGGCATAGGTTTTATTCATTTATCATTTTAACGTAGAAGCGATGGGTGAATGGTAAGATTATGAAGCTTTTAGTAAAATGGACAGAGTATTGAGAATTAGTATTGCTTGAGATACATACTTGATTGGAGAACCCCCAAAAGAGGACCGAAACCACCATGCTTCCCCAAAGCTCTGCCATGCCATAGAACCAACAAAATGACCATATCTGAAGAATGGCAATGGGACCAAGAAATCTAGGACCCGGAAACTGTTGCAAAAAAATGCCAATGTTGTATGATGGATGATATTATTTAGTGGGTATAATAGGAAAGAAAATGACCCAAAGAAGGCAATGAAGGGAAATATACAGGAATAGAAAAGATACTTCTTTGATAAAGTATTTTACATCTTGTTGTAAATAATCATGAACCTAATTTCCATTGGAAAATTAACCCATGTCTTGAGAAATGGAATGATATTAGCACTGCTTCCCTTAGCAGTCACCACCATCACATCCTCTTTATCTCTTTGAATTGTATAGTTGAAAAGAATGCAGAAGAACATTAGTCCAAGGGGGGTAACATTCTTCAATGAGATGGTATCGAATCCCATGAATTTCTTCGGGGCCGGCACAAACTCCTGCGGATCGCTACCACCCACATCAACAGCAATAGCCTGTGAGGACCTGCATATGTGCCAAGAATTTCTGCTAACAAGGGTACCATTCTAGAAACAATTTTCTGCTCTGGTTAGCTGCTTCGATAAGGAAACCACCCAATACTCCAGATTGATCTTTTTTCCTTCTTTCAATAGCCAAAACCTCAAATTATCCCCTCGAAAATTCATCGTTCAATATAAATGCGGCCTTACAAGAGATCCGGGAACTTACATTTCTACATACAAGCGACACATATACATTGGGAATGACCCCATTGGTTCCAACCGTTGCTTCCATTCCTACCCACTTAACAAACTTGGATCCCTCTCTTCAAATCACAAAACCCACTCAAAATATCAAAAATTCTTCATCCAAAAATATGAAATACATAATAACCCATTAGAATATTGATTATCTTTTATAGAAATCCATGAAAAGCACAATAATCATTCAAAAAGAAAAGCATCCTAGCATCTAAGCATGAATCCTGGAGAGACCCATGGAATTAAAAGATGGGCATGCAGAGTTCTTGTGTGGTAACTGGCAATGGCATAGGGAAATGGTTTCATGTTTGGAGTTTTTCTTCACCTTTTCTTCTATGTTGTTCTACCCTTCATCCTCTGTATACCACGAGGCTGAGACTTCTACTCCATCGTCCCATCCCCACATGTGGGATTCCCAAGGCTGCAGCCCTAAGCTAGTATTGAGTTGAAAGGACCGCGAATTTTACCATAAATCAAATTTCACATATGATAAAATGATACTTAAACCATTAACTTGGTTTCATTAGCAATGACCAAATTCTATATTTAAACCATAAACTTGGTTTTACTAGCATACCCTCACGATGAGGGTAATGAAACACTGAAGAGAAATTCCATACTTTGCAAAAATGAGAGAAAGTTGTGTGTGTAGATAATATGAGTTTATAGTGCCATCCAATAAATCCCTTGGCTAATCCTTTCCAGGGCTCATCCTTCACCTATCAACACAACTCATAAGGATCCTTTTGGAAGGGTGTGTATTCGATTAACTTGGTCAATAAGGTCCTATACAACTCCATGTTGCACTTTCCTAAGACACAAATATTTGTTCTTGTTGAGCCAACCAATGAGTAGGGATCATGACATACACCCATAAATATATTTGTTATTCACTATCTTGTTCAAATTAATTAGTGAACTAATAAAAAAGATAATATATTCATTCACACCAGGGATGATTTTAAGGAACCATACTTATTTAAAAGTGTATAAATGTTGGCGAATATTACTAATTCTTAAAACGCCAACTATAAAATGATTGGCGATATTTTTCAAAAAATATTTTAATTTCCAAGGTTTTTATATTGTTGATATAATAATTTTGCGATTTTTAGGGTGAAATTGTGTTTCCCCATCTAAATTGGGCGGAATAGGGCTTCAAAAAATGCAAAATGGCGAATCTTTTTTGGGAGAAAAAAATTGAAAAATATCCCACTGGGCTAAATTCGACCCTAAAATTATCCATGATTCACACAAACCTTAGCATGTTTATATTGACAACTAAGAAACTCCAAGTTCCCATTATGTTTGTGACAATGTATTGCAAGGTATGGACAACTTGAATTTGAGCAAAATATCCAAGTAACCAACTATTCAAGTATTCACAATCTCATGATATGTCATTTATCACCGGGACACAAGCATTTCAAAGTCTTCTAGTCTATATAATAGTGTGTATAATTAACAAAGTACAAAAATTTCCAAATTGGAAGAGACAAACAAGGAAGATGATTTTCCTTAACTACTGGCCTTCCATGCAAATTGTTGAGCTCGCTAACTACTTCAATACGCTATGTCTACAACAAGAGTCACTGCACTATGTTATGTAATGCATATCATATTATTGAAATTTATGCCTATGTAGCTAGGTCACAACACCACAAGTGTGTGACAAAGAATAATAGTGTTTTTATACCACAACATTACTTCCCAATTTTAATTTGTGTCAAATATCTGCCATTGTAATCTGCAACGAACAACAATATGTTTATACTAACATGCATATTAAAGACGACAACCAAATCCACAAGGGAGTGCTTAAACAAATTCTTAATGAATCTCTCTCATCAATTCGATCAATCAATTATGCTTTATCAAACTCTCAACCCTTTCATTATCAACACTAAACCAAATAAATCCTTTTTAGACCATGGCTCACCACTACACCAAAGAAAGCCTTTTTAGACCGTGGCCCACCACTACACCAAAGAAAGCCTTTTTAGACCATAGTTGCAAATGAATTTTTATTTAGACAAGAATTTAAAGTGTTGATTGGGATCTTATTGGCCAATTTAATCGAAGACCCACCCTTCCAAAATGATCCTTATGAGTTGTGTTGATACATGAAGGATCATCCCTAGATGGAGTTAGCCAAGGCCTTTATTGGGTGGCACCATTCATTCAGTTTCATTCATAGTTCTTTAAGTGGTCATTTTATTTCAAGTTTATGTTATGACCATTTATCATATATGTTTTGGTTTAATCCACCATTATGTTTGGTAAAACAAAATCTATTGCAATAGCTAAACCATCCAAGAGTGAGATATTTCGTTCTTCCAAATAAATTCAAATATAAAATATTTTGAAACCCATAATTAAAAAATCTAGTTTTCAGAACTCTGCACTACATAAATCATTCTGAGTCTACACATAGGAATGGATCTAATCTTAACTTCATCCAAGCCATATGATTGAGTAATTATCTACCACCCTTCTGGCTCTTGGAATTCTTCCACTGAATGAGCATCAACTTGTATATTAGTCCAAACTTTTACATCTCCTCTTGAAAAAATGTCTCTATAGAGAAGATTTGCAATCACTTGGCAAAAATATTGTCTTAACTTACCACCAGTAAAGAGTTTCCTAGAACTACAACAATGGCTATTAGGGAGAGAATGATGGTGGTGGTGGTATTGTTCTGCTTGGTGGATCCTTTACTTATGGATGCATCTGGTGAGGCTCCCCATCCAAACTCATATTTACCTGCTGAAATTTCCCTTGGATGGAATTGCTTTGGAGGCATACTCATGGCCAATTTCTTTAATAGATATACTTCAAACCTATAAATTTGTTGAAAATACATAGATGTAATTAGTCAAGATGTTCGTGGAGAATTAAGGATAATAAACCCATTGAAAATCATAACTAACGCCACTACAAATTTAGAGTGAAGTGATGTAACTACACAAAATTGATGAGAAAACTGCAAATCACCTCAGAGAAAGCGTAGTCATGGTGTACTAAACTCTGCAAAAAGATGGAATAGACTACCTATTAGGAAAATATACTCCATGGGTACAATTTTCATGAGTTTTTGAGCTTCTTAAAGTAAAACCAACACATTCTAAACTTCTAAATCAAACTAATATTAAATCATAGACACCTAGCCTCGAGACTGCCAAATGTTATGTATTTCTTCTTTTACGATTTTGATTATAAAATACCTATATTAGAAATCAACTGGAACATGAGCCAGTAATTTCCAAATTGTAGCGACAACAGATATTTCTTCATATCCATATTTCTTCAAATTATAAAAATATTGTTAATGATTTTTATTCAATTTTAGTTTTCATTTCAATTTTCACCCTGTAAATAAGACTACCAACAGCATGGATTGGGTGAATATTGATGTTACTGCAGGAAAATTGAGCGTTCCCTCTAGAAAATAGCTAATTCAGGAAGCAAGATACTTCAGTGTGAACGTAATGGCAAGCTTGTGATGTGCGATGAGGTAAACGGACCATTTAAACTATATGTTTTGGTTTAATCCACCATTATGTTTGGAAAACCAAAATCTATTGCGATGGCTAAACCATTGGAGAGCGACAGATGTTGTTCTCCCAAAAAAATTCAAATATAAAATATTTAGAAACACATAATTAAAAAGTGAGCCATCGGAACTCTGTGCTACACCAGTCGTTCAATCCCATACGATTTTCTCTGGAATGAGTTGCTGGAAACATGATCGAAAGAAAGTCCCTTTGCCTCGTAGGGTTTAGGATGAGGTGGTATCTTCTATGAGTCCATGTTTTGAATTTCCCTGTATATTTCCTTTTCCCTTTAACATTTAGTTTTCCCACATACATGAATTTACAGTTGGGAGGTCTCTAATGCATGGCTAATTCTAATGAGTGAATTGTATTGGTATTCTAGTTGGGAGGTCTCTAATGCCTGGCTAATTCTAATGAGTGAATTATATTGTTATTTTGGTACGTGGTTTTGTAAATTCCATTCTTAGGGTTCCTCTAATCTGTCGCTGATAAAATATATTCAAGGTTAGGGCTTGTTTAATATTTTTACTAAAATTGTCTTACAAGCTAGGAGTTGGATGTGTTTCTTTTTCCATGCTTATAAGTAGCACAGTATACAAACACAAGGGTTCTTAGAAAGAAATATGTGATATTGATGCATAGGGTTTAAACGATCAGATGATATTTTATCCTTTTTCCTCTCCATGTGTTTATATTCATAATCCTGTCCATGTGTTGAGTAGCATCAACTTCTTTAATTATGTGATTGGTTTCTTTCCTGTATGTCAATAAACTGTCTGTGGTTTTCTTCTTGTACAAAACAAGCTAAATCGAAGGATTACGCTGATTCCATTAGTTTTCTTATTTTAAAAAAGAAATTAATTTGGCAATTCTTGCATGTGTGTCAATAAATTTTCTATGGTTTTCTTCAAAGAGGGGTGATAAAATTTTAAGTGTATCGCTTGATGCAAGAGGGCACTGAACATTCTTTGCTTGGGAGTGATTGATTCTTTTTCGTTTCGTTTCGAATATGGTCCTTAATCTGAATGCAAGTTGAGTTGGGATCGGAGGTTCAAACCCTTACTTTGGATATTAGTGGGATTGGAGCAGCTCTAATTCTTCCCCACTAATTTGTCAACATTAATGTGCCTAGGTGCCTGTACTATAACATGGTATTGTATATTAAATTGTAAGTATCAAGTATATCTACATATATATAACACAACTAAGTTGTTTGTATTAGATATGGATTCATTGTGAAATATGGAATGGTGTAACTCGCACTGACAAACTCCACAGACTAATGGAAGTAACCAATGATCTCCCAATGAGCTAAATTGATGGATTAATTTGATTCCATTTGTTTTCTTATTTTCTTAGTTTAAAAATTACAATGGATTAGGCATTTAAAAATTGACAGGGGACGGCTCCTCATTCGTTGTCGATAGATGACAAAATATTGAGTAGAAGCGTCCCCTTAATAACACCTTCGATGTAATTACCAATAATCAAATTCTAAATTTGAGAGATAATAAAACCACCTTTACTAGTAAAAATTTCAGCAAAATCTAAACTAAGATTTAAGAGTCATGCTATCAAAACCTTTCACAAATCATCGACTATGATATAAAAGGGTCATTAATCCTGTAACACAAGTACTAGAAGCGAGAAAAAAATAGTTTATGGTATTTTTATTCATAGGCAAAGTGTCCTCACACAAGAAAGAGTTTTTCCTTTAGAGATGTCCTCTTATAAGGACAAGATGTAAAAACATTTGATCCACTTCTTCAAAGTAACACTATGGAAATTATTGAAATGCTTATTGCTTCATTCCATTTTAAACCAAGACAAAAATGTACTTAAGATTACAAAGAAAGTTAGATTTTGCATTAATATTGATATCCACTTCTTGTGCCTTGGATGTTCTTGGTAAAAATGAGGGTATGGATGGGGGGGTTTTCCAAAACAACCTTGTAGAGTGAAATTTTTGTAGCACCATGATAGGTGGTATTGTACTACCTTTCTGCAAGGGGAGTAGAGGGGGGATGGGGGAACTACTAAACCCAATGGAAATATCTGTCAATGTAAAACCAAATGGCTAACAATATTTTTATGGTCAACACCTCACAACCTCTATTACTTGTTATTAACTCCAATATCTCAAGTTTTTCAGTATCTAGAAGTATTATGACATGTATCATCATTGGGCACAATGGCATTGTCATTATCACCATCATCAATGCAATATGGTGCATCAACATCATCTTTATCATCATCCTCATTATCATCATCAGCAGCAGCATTAAGTACATCATCAACAAAATCATCGTCATCATTCTCATTATGGTCACGCATATGCCATCAGTATTATTAATCACTCATCGACATTAGGATTCATGTCGTGTAATTGGTAAGGTCATTTATATGTCGTTATAGTCGTTTTTATGATAGTAGGGTTATTTATATGTTGTTACAGACATTTAGGTGCCATTAGAATCAATTAGGATCCAAAAGTGATGCCACATGCATAATCATCATTGACATCCACATCCACATTGTTGTCATCATCATACAATAAATCAATATCATTGTCATTGTCGTAGTCATCATCAATATAATTGCGATAATAACAAGCAAGGAGCCATACTACCTCAGAATAATGGATGATATAGTCTTATATTTATCAAATCATATCCATAAGCTCCATCATAATTATTGTAATGCATCATCATCATGCTGTTAGGGCCAATCATATACCATTATGGTCTATCAAATGTTGTTGGGGACACACAAATTCCATTATAGCAATTTAGGCGACATTAAGGTAATTTACCCCTCACTAGGATTAATCAAGGCCCAAAAGTGCCATGATTATGATCATTTAGGTGCCACTATGATAAATCAAGATCCAAAAGTACTATCACATGAATCATGATCATTGACATTGATATATCTGACGTTATGTCGAACGTTTTTCGAACACAATTCCTAGCTCTAAACCTAGTGCAACTCCTAGTGCACTTCCTTTCAAAATTTATGGCATTCTTCTAGGTGCTATACCTGGATGTATACCTGGAACTATGTTGGATGTTTTCTAGGCGCAATTCCTGGCTCTATACTTGGCACTATGTTGAATGTTTTTCCTATCGAAATCCATGGTGTAATTCTTGTTGCTAACCTCGGATTAATATATGGTGTTATGTTATTCAAGACAATTTTTTGGAGGCTATTCTTTGCATTATATGGGATGCTTTTGTGGATGCTAATTGGGACACTAATTGGGATGTTAATTGGCATGATAATTGTGATGCTATTTGGGATGCTAATTGGGACGTTAATTGGGATGCTAATTATCATCCAAAATAGCGCCAAATTTTAAAAAGGGACGATAATTGAGATGCTAATTGGGACTCTAATTGGGATTCTAATTGGGACGTTAATTGGGATGCTAATTGTGAAGTTAATTGGGATTCTAATTAGCATCCAAAATAGCATCCAAAATAGCATCGAAATAGCACCAACTTTTAAAAAAGGACGCTAATTGGGAAGCTAATTGGGACGTTGATTGGGATGCTAATTAGCATACAAAATAGTGCCAACTTTTAAAAAGGGATGCTAATTGGGATGCTAATTGCGATGTTGATTGGGATGCTAACTGGGACTCTAATAAGGACAGTAATTTGGATGTTAATTAGCGTCCAAAATAATGCCAACTTTTAAAAAGAGACGCAAATAACGCCATTAAAAGCGCCATCCCGTGAAAAAGCAGCCACTTTGTCCAAAAAACTGATGAAAAATACACTAAAAGTGATAGTGGACACTAAAAGAGACACTAATCATAGGGTTTTATTGTAGTGACCGCATACCGATGGACAAATAGAGGTAATCAACTGGATGTTTGTGCATATTCTAAGAATGTACAATTATAATTTTAGGAGTATTAACATAAATTCCTTTATTTTATATGGAAAGAGTGATATAATAATTTCTTGAATAAGTTTTGTTTAATATAGTGGAAGTTTTAGATAGTGTTACTAAGAGGTTTAACAAATACAATTTTAAAATTATGATAAAATGATATAATTATGCCATTTTTTGAAATATTGTTCTCCCAATAGAATCAATTCTTAATTTGGGGCTTGATTTTAAGGTTATTGTAAATAGCAGTCAGGTATGTTTTCTTCCATGTCCACATTTTTATCCCCCCACCCACAAAAAAAAACAAAGTGGTGCTACCAATAGCACCACTTTTTTATTTGGAGGTGTTTTTTGTTTTTTTTTCACAAAAATAGGAGGTTTTATGCCTAGAGTTCTTGTTTCGAATATAAAGTTCTCATCAAGTTGTATAACATGTTATTTGTCATCTTCTTCTTTTGAGTAGCAGGCCTATGTTCCCCATCTCTCTAGGTTCATGGTTTACCAAGTTCCAACATGGTTTTTCATCCGTCCATGTATTTAATATAAGTATTTTTAACTGTGTTTTACAACTGCCTCCATAAGAGGCCAAATGACAAGTTGTTAAATTGCTAAAATTACAAAATAATAATAATAATTTCTCACTTAGTCACCAATTTAAATTTTCCAATCTTATTCAAAATTATTATTAAAACTTAGGAATGGCGGCATTAAAATGGAAGTACCTCAAATCATCCCTCTAAGTCAACAAAATGTTGTTTTTCCATATTTATATTGCCACTAGCACATCAAAAAAGACTATCATTAATTTGCACTCACCCTTATATATTTATATTTATGATAACTAAAATGGCCATAAACACCATGTGCAAGTGGTCAAATATACTTTCCTTCAAACGTAGTTTCGAATGGTGGCACCATAGAAGAAACTCTCACTAATAGCGATCATTATCATGGGAGATATTTGGTTCATTCTCATGAAATGCCGACACGACGTGCAAATTCCCTTTCAATAAGTGGAAGGCAATTCAGTTTTAACTTGGGATAACCTAATGGTTAGAGGATGGTAGGGACCTGGACGATGTGGATTGTGTCTCTCGAGTGAGGATTCAGTTCAACATGTGTTTGTGGATTGTTCTATTACTAGATCCATTTTTGCAGTTCTGGGGAGATCTTTCCACTGTAAATGTCTTGTTTCAGATTCCTCCCTTGGGTCTCTTCCGGAATCTTGGTCAAGGCTCAATCCCCACGAGTATTATATTCCCCATTTTGTCTTTTGGTGCATCTGGAAAGCTCGAAATAGGGCCATTTTTTAATATTCTAGATCTGCTCAGGGTGTTCTTATCGGAATGATAAATCTTCTTATCCTTATATTTCTAGTTCCAGATAGGAAATCTAAACCCAGGATTATTGGGGATGCCCCTAGTTTGTTATATCCGGTGGGTTTCTTTGATGGTGCATCTGCAGTAGGGAGGGGGGGCGGGGGATGGAGTTTTTATTGCTATCAGCAATGTCCACTCCTTTCACATTAAATTGGGGTGTGGTATGAGCACCAACACAAAAGCTAAACTCTTGGCCTTGTGGGATCCCCTATATTGAGAAAATTTTCTAGGGCTCCCATTTCTACATATATTTGTAGATTCATCATTTATTATCAACTGGGCCATGGGAAAGGCATATTTGGCTTGCCTGGTTCTAGATAACTGCTGTGAAACCATTAGACAAATGATGCCAAAATTCCTTGGCCTAGACTTTCAGCATATATACAGAGAGCACAATCAGACTGCGAATGGCTTCTCCAAAGAGGCCTTGGATCTAGACTCAGGCCTTTGACATATATCTGAGTTTTATGACAATTCTGTCATTCAGTATGGAGAATTCAAACTCTTCTAAGTTTTTTGTTTTAGTGCCTGAGCATGGCTCCTCTCTCTTTTTTTGGTACTGCTTTTGGATCAGATCTTTGGTTCCTCTCCGCAGTCTTCAATGATGGTCCTCTGTGAAGGAATCTTCTGGATTCCCTTTGTGCTATCTGGATAGATGTCTGACTACATTCTTGGAGAACTTTATGTTCTAAATCTTTTTATTGCGGAGTTTAGACCTTTATGGTTTGGCTATTTTCTTTCTGTCGGTTCATAAAAACACTACATCCCTTGTTGATGTCTGTATTGGTCTTACTCTAGTTATGTATTATGCCCTTTGATTCGGCATGAATACCAAGAACAGGATGTTTTCTTTTGAAAAAGAAAAGTGAAAGGCCATATGCTCCCACTAGAAAATATTTTGATGAACTACATCTATGGCGCGAGTTTGAAAACGGAGGAATATATATATATTATAATATGATACAGAATATTTTTTCAGTTGCAAAGAAAAACATAAAATATTTAATAATATGCTTAAAATTTTAATTTATCTTATAATACGATACATAATATTAGTTCATTTGTGAAGAAAAACGTGTAATGTTAACTTCTTAGATTTTCACATGTAAAACAACAAAATCAGTCAGCTTAAAAAAATATATAAAATAAATAAATATAGTTAAATATATCACTTGGAAAAATGAAAGACTATCCAACACATCATGAAGTTAAAATTATTTAAGAGTGTGGTGGTAGGGTTGGAATTTGGTTTTTATTTTTAGCAGTCAAAATATTTTTTTGATGTTTTGGCATTTTATGTTGCGTGATATAAAACGTTTTGTCTAAAATTTTACCCTTCAATAAAGGTTTGCTAAAAAATTTACCCTTCAATAATTATTTTTTGTTCATTTTTTTCAAAATAATACTGATTTTCTTAACATTTTTATATTAAAATAAAAAATGGTCATGACTCATTATTAATATCTATCATGGTACATTACCTATTTATGTATTTTTATTTATTTTATATATCATTTATGTACTGAATTAATATTATATAAAAATATAACTTAAAAAGAATAAATACAAATACACATCATAATATGGAAAAATAAATAATAATGAAGCATAAATAAACATAAAAATGATTCTTTAATTTTATACAAAAATAAACATATTTTGATATTTTGACCAAATATCATAAATTCTCTCTTCTTTTGCACTATGTCAAATTGCATAAACTCGTTGCCACTCCACTCCTGATATGTTTGAACCTCATTTATTCAATGTCCAAATACACTTATCTTTCTTTCCCATATTATTAGATAAGGATACCCATTTATTAATATAAAAATATCTATTTGAAATATATAAAATATAATTATATTTAAAAATAATTAATAATTTAAAAATTTATAATTTAACAATCATTAATAATTTAACAATCATGTGATTCACTAATGTTAAAATTATTAATATTAATTAATAGTATATCTAATTACATAATATTATTGTTAATGAATAATATAACTATTTAAAATGAATTAATATTATTTTTTAATGAACACATTTTATTATTTTAATGTTTAATTGACATTATTAAAAATATTCATTAAATCATCAAAGAACAAACCAGCTGATGCCAATAAGGTGGGATATTCACCTCACAATCATGAGTTCAAATCCACACCCTCTTCTAGGGTTTTGCCACCAGAAAACGTTATAAAGCGAGATCTTCATCTCACAGACATGAGTTCAAATCCACGCCCTCTTCCAGGGTTTTGTTGCCATAAAATGTTGTTGGTGTACCGACAACTCCGATATCCATGCCAAAATCAGTTGTAAAATTGTATCCAAGCTTTGTTTTGGTGAGCAACTTTTCCCCAGTGGCCTAGGTTGGGGATAGATAATTGACCAAAGATAACGGGTAGTAGAAATAGATGTAGAGGTAAGAAGGGATGTGGTCATTGCTAATTGGAAAACATAAATAAAATTGTTGAGTATATCATATGCATAAATTATTGATTTAGTACTTGCATAAATCAATATTCACTTCAATATATACATTTTCAATTGCATAAATCACTACTCAATTTAATATATAGATTTTCAATTCAATTTCAATAGATTTAGAAAATTACTTAATACTCTTTATACAGTACATAAATCATGGTAAAAATCAATATAAAAAAAAATAAGGAAATTTTTATAACATTTTTTAAAATAGTATATATTTTAAACAAATCTTTAAATATAAACAAAAAAATCTACAAGGAGTTAAAAAATAGTATATTTTTAAACAAATATTTAAATCTAAACCGAAAAAATTCTATAAGCAGTGACTTTGATAATGCTTTCCAAGATTGTGTCTCCAACTCCAGTCTTCAAGGGCTTCAGCCTTCTAACCTTCCACATTCCAAGCTCCAACTTCCAACTTTAAAATCATTTAGTTGATTATTGAGCACTTAAGTTTGTACTATGTAGATGGTAATTACACTAGTCAAAAAATACAAAATATAGAAAAATCAATGTTAAATGACATTTTTTGCTTTCAAAAAAATTCAAGCAAACTTACAAAATAGAATGACATTGATGATGGAAATAAAACTAACTTGATATTTTTGTTTTTAGTAAAAGTATGATTAGAATTTGGAAAGTATAATTTTAGATAATAATAAGATAAAAGTATTAATATTACTAATTTACTAGTAGTAATTTTCATTGCCCTTCAAAAATAGTAGTAATATAAATACGTTTTGAAAATTTTATTTCCCTTCAAAAATATGTTTAAATGATAAATTTACCCTTCAAGAAAAATGGTTTACTAAAATTTTTAACTGTATTTGACGGTCAAAGTGCCCCATGATGATCATTTTTCTCGTCAAATTCCATCACTGTGTGGTGGTACAAAGGGGGCCGACATTACTCCAAAAAAAAACATCACAATAAATATAACACAAATTTCAACACTATAATGAAGAAAAGAACAGAATTTTCAACATTATAATGATAATATTATTATAATATTTAACATATATTTTATTCTTATTAAAACTATTCTTAATCTTTTATTACAATATTTAACATATATTTTTGTACTTATCAAACATATTTTTAACTTTTAGGCAATGATGTTGAGAGTTATATATATCTTTCACATTTTTTTAGTTATATTATTTTTATATTTACGTTGAAGACGTTTCACAATAAAGACACAGTCTCAAAAGATTCTTCGTCTACCTGCCACTAAAATTTCAACACATGTCACATCGGCTTAGTGAATGAGGACTAAATAGGAGTTGTGTCTCACGTCTCACGTGTTCAACGGGTGACAGATGGTTTTACATGTCCACGCTTTCCAACAACCAACTCCATCTCCTCCTACAGTTTCTTGATCACAACAGGATTCTTCCACCATTTCCCATTCCATAGTAGTTGTGGATCTATCAATTCCAGCAATCAACATGTCAAAAAGAAGGCCCTTTATGTCATTTTTGCTAGTTAATTTTTTCTCGTGGGGTCAGTTTCTCTCTCAAACATGTCCACTCAAAGGAAATCAATTCCATGGCAACCAAACAACATCCTGTTATAGATGTTGTGCATGATGGATTGATTGTCCTTACTTTTTTTTTCATGCACGTATGCTGATCAATTTTGGTTTTTTTCACTGCACTTCTATTGGGTCCCCGATTCAACAATCTCAATTCTGAAACTTTTGACCCATGGACCATAGGTGTCCTCTATGTTACAGCTAGTGTTGGCGTGAATGGATTTCTAGTTGCATATCCTTCTTCCCACTTGGTATTTAGAGTGTTTTTCTGATAGGTGGCTTGCGTGTTTCACTACACTTCTATATATTTCCCTAAATGACCGGTCTTGGCATATGTTTTTGTACAGGGTTACACTGCAGTTCATTTCTTTCAATTCGGCATAGCCCTTGCCAAGATTTTACGACCAGGATTTTGTGAAAGTTTCAGTCAAGCAGTTTTTGTGGGTTTAGGATAATATTTTCTCGAGGAATTTGTGGATTTAGACTCATAGTTTTGGGGGTCAATTTGGTCATGGTTTCATTTCACTATTCCTTCAGCCGATGGAATACATTTTACCCATGTCCCTTCATCCACATTAATGCTTCATCAATGCATTGTTCCTCCATTAATTGAAGAAATATTTCCATTTGATTTGGACATGGGCCTGTATCTTAATTTTGGCTCACCTTATGATGATCTGCAAGATCTTGTTACAATACTCGATTTACCGCATTTGCTACTGCACCACCTTTGCATTGCACATATAAACAAGCCTTCATGTAACAACTATTTCTTATTTTTTTCTTTGCTTTGATTATATTGATTTTGTTGCAATTTGTTTACACTAGAGAGTTTCCAACAGAAGTTTTCACACCTTGTTAAATTTGCAGGTATTCCTTCAGTCTGCTTAAATGTTTTGAATATTCATAGGGCTAGAAATTTTTTTGCCTCATATTTGACCTTACAAATAGGTTCTATTATTGTCTTTAAACTTCTACAAATCTATTCAACTCATGGTATAATATGTATTTGTCTAAATAGGTTTTTTAAATGCCAATAAAATGATAGGTATAAGTTTTTATACACAATGAAGATGATGCCTATGAGATGGTGAAACACCCTTGCTCTATTTTAATTGATTGTGACTCTTGCTCTATTGCAAAATGGTTGTGGCTTGTATTGGTTGTGTGGATTCATAATGTTGTAAACTCATTCTATGCCAATAAAGTGAGAGGTATCAATTTTTAGGCTAAATGAAGATGTTTCCTATGAGATGGTGAAACACCCTTGCTCTGTTTTAATTGATTGTGACTCCTGCTCTGTTGCAAAAGGACTGTGACTTATATTGGTTATGTGGCTTCATAAAGGTGTAATACTCATGCTATGTCAATAATATGATAGGTATCAGTTTTTAGGCTAAATGAAGATGTTTCCTATGAGATGGTGAAACACCATTGATCTGTTTTAATTGACTCTGACTCTTGCTCTATTGAAAAAAGTACTGTGACTTGTATTGGTTATGTGGCTCCATAAGCGTGTAATACTCATGCTATGTCAATAAAATGATAGGTATTAGTTTTTACGATAAATGAAAATGTTGCTTATGAGACAGTGAAGCACCCTTGCTCTATTTTAATTAACTATGACTCTTGCTCTATTGTGAAAGAACAATGACTTGTATTGATAATGTCTCTTCAAAATGTTGTAATACTCATGCTATGTTAATAAAATGACAGGTATCCTTTTTTAGGCTAAATAAAAATGTTGCTTATGAGATGGTTAAACACCCTTTCTCTATTTTAATTGATTGTGACTCCTCCTCTGTCGTAAAAGAATGATGACATGTATTGTTTATCTAGATTCATAATGGTGTAATACTTTCTTTGTTTTCCAACTTCCACTTTCTGTTGCGCGGAATGTGGAATCCAAAGAAGTTTTTGTTCTTTTTTTATTTTTCTCATTTTTCTGGCTTTCGGTTTCTACACTGCAGAATGCGGAAATGAGAAGCTTGATGTTTTTCTCTGCAAAATTTTTTTCTTCCGCTTTCCGCTTTTCGAAGTACGGAATACGAAATGCATAACTTTGATACATTTTTTGTTCAAATATAAGAAACTTTTTCAACGATAATTTGACGAATTTAAATTTTCAACAATATAAAATTTTTGAAATTTATAATTAGGAAAATTTTGTGGATTTAAATATTCAACAATATAAAACTTTTGAAATTTACAATTAGAAATATTTTTCGGATTTAAATCTTCAACAATATAGAATTTTTGAAATCTACAATTATGTACTTTTTATATTATTCAATTTTTTTTCATAATAATTTTTTTTTAAGAAAATGAAGTTGATTCAACTAAAAAACCAAGTTAAATGAGTCTTTAAAATAAATTATAAAAACAGTAATAAGAAAGTATAATAATAATTCTTTATGTAAGTAGAGCTTGGGTGGTGCTTTTGCCTTCTGCATTCTGCTTTCCGCAATGCCGAATGCAAGAATCCATTTTTTTTCAATTCATTAGGGAAATATATTCCCGGCTTTCACCTTTCATCTATGTCGATTACAGAATTTTCATTTCTTTCTTCAATACTTCCTCTTTCTATTGTGAGGAATGCGGAAATAGAAAGTTAAATGTTCGCAATTAACTTTCCATGCTTTCCGACTTTTGCTTTCCACTGTTCTGGTTTCCTAACTCGGAACAGGAAAGGGCAGAAATCAAAAAAATGAGAAATCATAAGTGTAAAAAGTGATCTTGCCAACTTTCACGATCCGGAAATTGGAATTCATAAATTGGGAATATCATAAAATTATTCTATAAAATAACCAAATTTTTGCCTTCTGCAACACCGACATCAAAAATCGGGAAATGGATTTTCCTTATTGAAAAAGATAGGATTTCCGGGTTTCAAACATCGAAAATCGGAACATAAGTTTCAATGAGCCTCCAAAAAAGGGATTTTCACTTTCCAAATTCAGAAAGAGGAGATCAGAAAAAAGAAAGAATAGTTGGAAAACAAGGAAAATGGTTTCGAAAGTCATTAAATCCAAAAAAACAAGATTCATTGAGGAAATTTATGAAGCCAAAAAAGTCTTTTTTGCTTTTGTTTAAATTTTTCTCATTTTTACATTTTTGGTTTCCACATTGCAGAATGCACAAATCAAAGCTTTGATGTTTTTCTTTGCAAATTTTTTTTCTTCCACTTTTTGAAGTACGGAATGTAGAATGCATAACTTCGATGCGTTTTTAGTTCAAATAAATTTCTTTCTGAATTCCACTTTCCATTGTGCAGAATGTAGAAGATGGAAATGCCAAATCCAAACTTTCCCAAACTTTCTATTTCTAAAGTTTCAGTTGCACGCTTTAATCTCATATTTTAGTTGTATTTCCGGTTTTTTTATTTTCACTCAAGAAAACACAAATAAAATAGATTAAAACCTTCACCCAGAATGCCTACACTATTCTTCCAACTATTTTATGGCTTTTAAAATATCTTCTATAATCTCGAAAAACCATAAGGCATGGTTCTATGTTTGCCACAGTCCACATTTAATATTTATAACAGATAATTAATTACAATAACCGGACTCATGGCATATGTTCATGTGAATATTTTTTTTATATATGATTTTTAGTTAGGCCACATGAATATGTTATGTTGCAAAAAAAAAAATTGTTCATGCCTTGTTCCATTTCACAGGAAAAAATAACCATCACATTATGGAGACTATACTAATTGAAGATTCTATATCACTCTTTCTACCTGGTGCTATAAAAATTTTCCCACTAGCACAAATCTCCTCATTAAACCAAGTGAAATCCCTCAACTCATCATCTATTCAGTTCCAAATTTCTATCTCAGATGGCCTTCACAAGAATGAGCTATTGCTTCCAATTATATATAGTAGTCTTGTAGAAAATGGACAGCTAAAATAAGGAACTATAATCAAAGTTATCCAATGTACATGCAACATTGTACATAATGTAACATACATTTAATTTCATCGTTTTTTTTCCCACTTAATCAATTCCACACTGTTCATGCGTCCAATGTTTTTCTCTCCCATTGAACTCTAACATACTTCTCACAAGATTATCACATTGCTTACACTCGAAGTTGTCACAGTGGATGGAGAAATTATTGGAGATTCCACACCTTACCACTTACCTGTAGCTTCTCCCTTGTAGAGTACTTCCTATATTGCAATGAACCCTAGCTCAATAAATGAAAACACTTCCTTTCCTGCATTGAATATCCCATTCACATCACTCTCCTCTTCTAGCAAAGTTTGGAACATTCAAGGTTAAGTTATTGCCAAGACAAACATACATGAATATGGAAACTAACGATGGTTTGGAAAAGTGTTTAGATTTGAACTTGTTAATGATTCACATGATGAAATACATATATCTGAATTCAATGAATTGGCACTCTCTTTGTATGACCAAATACAAATAGGAATAGTGTACATGGTATCAAATGGCACAGTGAAAGAATCCAATCCAATTTTCAACCATTTGAAAATCCTTAATGAGATTTTCCTCCTCAACCATCCAACCATGCTTAGATGAATAGCCCTTAATACCTTTTATTTTTTTAACTTTAAAACTATTAAGGAGATTCAAACTATACCTTTCAATTCCATTGTTGACCTTGTTGGACTTATAAATTTCAGTTTCACCTACATCCACGATATGAAAATGGGATGGTGTTGAGGCTGTTAGCCAGAGCGTTAGACTCCATGACATGCTAGGCTATAGTATTGACATAACACTTTGGGGAGAGAATTTCCAAATTGAAGGATCCAAGCTTGCCAACCTTCACAGTTTACCTACTCCTCCAGTTGTAGCAATCAAAGGCGGTCGTGTTACAGATTTTAATGGAAAAACTGTTGGGACTATTTCCAACACTAATATTTTTATAAACCCAAATATTAAAGAAACTTCAGTTCTGTAGAGATGGTTTCATGACAATGGATTTCAATCAACATCAACATCTTTGAGTCGGAAATTCATTGTCTCTCAGTATGCTCCTCATAAAGTCATTACCATCAATGAGCTACAAACTCTTCAACCATCTGAAAAACCTGTTTGGTACTCTCTTCTAGAAACCATCACAAATGTTAACATATATGACTTTCATTTCCTTGCATGCCCTCTTTTTGTTGATGGTATACAATGCATCAAAAATATTTCCCACAAAGTTGGAGACATTTGGCATTGTGGTAAATGTGATGGGGAGTTTCTTGAGTGTGACTACTGATACATACTAAAGGTTGACTTGGAAGATGTCATTGGATATCTTTATGGTGTCATAGCTTTTGATGATGTTGCAAACCAACTCATGGGAAATTCTACAAAAGACTTGTGTATTCTCTTAACTGAAGCAACATCAATTGTTGAAATATTCCAGAAGATATGCAACAAACAATTACATCTTACTCTTTCAGTTAGAACATAGACCTTCTGTGGAATTGCACGCCTAAAAGTTGTAATTTTCATGGTTGAAAACACATAATCGGCAATTTCAGATGGACATTTAAATGTATAGGTTTTTTCGACCTGTTACTTAAGCATTGTTTATTGTCTGTAATGAATGCTTTCCATTCTCAATTTTAAGTCCTTATTTCATAGTTCAACATAGCGGGGTATTTTTTTTAACTCCTTTATCACACTTCTATTTTGCAATCTCATAATTCCACTGTACAAGCTATCACTTAATGTTTTTTACCTAAATTGTTGATGCAAACTATATGATAACTTTTGAATACAATACTAATTTTCTATTGTGCTTATTTATAAATTAAACAACTTTGTTCTCTTGTTTCTTAACACAAATATTCATTATTCTGTACACAACAATAATTACATTTAATGTTTTTTTTTCATATATCGTTTCTCATACTACACTTTGTTATTCTATATTGTTGCTTTCTTACAATATCAAGCTAGGACTTGAAAAAAATAATTACTCCATAAATATTATTTTAAGTTACATTATTAGTTCCCAATATCCAATCGGTTAACATTAGCTTTATAGTCTTTGCTTTATATCCATATACTTTGCAGTTAATACATATAGAAAATGTGTCTTTTGCAGCAATCAAAGCTTCTAAGTCTTTAACAAGTTTACAGTATTCAGGAATTATGGCAACTCATGACAATGAACAAGATAATGTGTGAAGAAGAGTTGAATATGCACAGAACATAGATGAAAACAACAAGAAATAATGTCTTCTTGACATATTTTCTTGTCTACTTGTGGATATGTCTTCTTCAATTTCTCTTTCCAACCTTTTGACAGACCTTCACTTCCATCCCCTATGCTAAATCCATCGAACACGTGCCTCGATGATGCACATCAATGATTTCATAAAAAAATGGACCAACTGGTTGATATGCATGTATGTTGGACTTGCAAACAATGTTACCCTAGTATTGTAACGAAAACGTTACATGATGCATACACTTGTTCTCATTGTATTCTAGAATGAACAGGCCATCACTTTTCATTGGAAAACAATATGGACCTAGGAATCCAACCACCTGTCCTTGCAGTACTTACACAAGTTGAAGAAATGCTTATTAGTCGTGCTAAACCAATATTACAAGTTACATATGCTGATGGTGGTCAATATAAATATTTTGGCCATACTATTTGCTTCCCCCAAGAAATTTCCAATATTTCCACATACCTACCCCATTTAATATCTGAATTTGACATCCTTTTTGTTCGCAAATGCAACTCTACAAATAATCCATATGAATTGTTTGTTAGTCGAACACGTTTTCTTAATTCCCTTCAATACAAAATGCAAAACCACCCATACTAAAAGGATGTACAAGTCAAGCCAATTACATTATCTTATTTGCCTCTTATTTCAACAGACACTTCACCTTTGATTCTGCATGTTAATAGAAATGATACATTATCTCATCAACAAAGCTTGTCCTATATATTTCAACCACCAAATTCATTTTAACCATATGTATTAGAATCCTCCTCATTTATTTCAACACAAACTAATGCTAGAATTAAGGTTGAAGAAATTAGACAATTGTTACACATGCCAAATACCCCACTACTACCTTCCATTGATTGCCCCCCTATAAGCATCTCCCCCATCAATGAGTACAACATAGAAGGCCTTCTTTCCATGGCTTTTCCAACATTGTTCCCCACAGGTGCAGCAATGCTTAAACAACCACGCATTCAGGAATTTGATATGCACGAATATGCACTTCACCTTATTCACTATCATGACAACAGATTTGGCCAACATCCTTGCTTTCGGTACTACACATACAATCTAATTATTCTTCATCAGAGTAATGCTATTGCCTCTGTTTTTGTCAAAAAAATATTTAAGATACACTTCCTCCAACAATACTTGAGCTTGTTAACCAATTGCAAGACATGCCTAATAAAAAAATTGGTGACCGGGTCGCAAGGTTTGGGTCTTCATTACATGCAACATGCTCGTACTAGAACAAAAGTAGAGCTGAACTCACAAATATGATCAATCAACAAGGTACAACAACATTCTTATTCACCCTTAATGTAGCTGACACAAAATGGCCAAATTTGCATGATCTAATGCATGTTGGACATCCTATCGGTTTAGCTCAAGACTATCAATCAAAGACTCACAACATCATATCAAATCCACATATTACATCATAATACATGCACAAAATATTCAAAACATTCCTTCAAGAGGTGATTTAAAAAGGTTTTCATATAACGGATTCTTAGTGGAGGTATTCTACCATCTCTTCCTTCTTATTCTTCTCTTCGTGTTTCTCACTTTATACAATTCCTTTCTAATATATTATTTTTCCTCCCATGTAGGTATGTGTTAACACTCCGTTTGAAACAGTTGATTTAAAGGCTCGCCAGAGTTTAAGGAGGGTTCCATTCCTTTAAAACATTATGTGAACACCCTTCAGGTTATCAGAGGTGCATGGTCCGCAGTTTAGAACCGTCAGACGATGAAGAGAGATCAATCTACGGTGATAGACTCTCCCGGAGGTAAAAGCTCATGGCAGCAAGGATGATAGAGACAAGTGTCATAATCCAATGATCTAGGATCAAAAGAAAGAAGAGCAACGATAGATCGTAGTTTTGTCCCAAGATACATGAGAACGGTCGAAGTTTGGCATTAGCCGAGTCCATTAAAATAGGAAAACATATGGAAGGCCGAGATCAAGACAAAGCTCGATCAACAGCCCAAAACAGTTTCACTGAGCAAACAAGCTTGATGGAAGAAGCTTTTCCAAATCATGAAATGATTAAAAGCTAGAAAAGTTCAATGGTAGAGATGAAATCAGAAGCAGATATATGGTCCCAACCGATTTTGCAAATCAGATCTGTGTAGATAAAGTCACAATTTCAAATCACGAAAAGTGGTACCGGCTGTGAACATCGACAGTCACGATAAAGAAGGGAATGGATATACAGTCAAGGTTCTTTTCGCAATCCGAACCAGCATGGAAAGTTTCATGATCCAGGTTCACAAAGAGGTGGTAGGACCCACTCACATCGACGGTTGCATGAAGGGGTCAATCCCGATAAATGGGTAAGAAAATGTCATGATCCAAAGATGCCCATTGTATCAAGAAAGTTGAAATTGGTGACCGAGGTAAAGAAGCACGAACCGTGGATTTGACAGTTTCCCCCCCAAATCGAAGGGCTAAGGAGGCCTCAACGCTTCAGGTATCATATCCAGTGTGGAGATGACAAGGGAAGGGATGTTCATACGTGTAATCTTCCTCATGGTGGATGGATTGATACCCGCAAACACCATCTTTGATAAACCTAAGGCAAAGGTCTCATCCAATAATGCTAACTTCCCCAACTCCACAAGTCTGGCACATTTTTTACGTGGGAAAAAATAGTGGGGAAACAGGGAGTGCATGTTTTGGAATTACGAATCAAACATCTACACAAAGTTAATAAAATCTGTGAACTAAATATGCTTAGTGCCACCATCATAGCGAATGAAAGGTCAAATCCATAGTCCTTGGAAGCAACCTAGCAGCCACATGGGAATTGATTAGAATCTTATCCATATCAGATAATATAATTGAACATTAGAAGGAAAGATCCCCACCCTGGCATCACACATGGTACTGTCACATCAACCGATATTTAGGATTAGGGCCATATCCAAGCCATCTTGTCTTTCCCTACATAGCTCCATATCCTAAAGTTGTCGAGGTGTGGAAAAGTACAGGTGGTGAGGGGTAAAAGTTTGACCTCGAGAAGTTTTGAGTCCCTTTTTAGACAACCATGGCTATGTGGTTTGATAAGTGAGTTTGACAAGGGGTATTGATGGTTGGCGAACATGAAATTATGTTTCTTTGTTGTCTTGGGTATCTGCACCAGTAAACTGTCAACCACTGGGGCACAGATGTTAGACACCTAAGGAGGTTCAACTATTTCCACACATCCATACCCTTAGACATGTGGTGCACGGGTTTTTACATCCCGAAGACATTTCTTCGACACCTCTAGTGGCTATCATGACCTCCAAAGTCCCAACTCACAATGGTGGCAGAGTTGTTGGAGCGAAGGATCGATCTAGGATAGTGGAGGTCTAAAGCCTTCATCATCGCCCTTATGATCTCCACTTAACGACCTTGCCATGGACAAGGAGGGTGTCAAACACATACCTAGCTATGTGGCCTGTGATAAAACCCTCCTCATAGGGACAGGAGAGAAGTACAAGGATGATAAGTCTCTTAAGACTTTTATCATCATCAAGTGCATGGACACCCTTTTTCCGGTTCCCTCCTATAACTGTGCTACTAGATGAAGGAAGGGCTGGGAAAATTTCAGGCAGAAGGGTGCAGACCTTCTTGTCATCCCTTGAGCAACGAGGTCTGAAAGAAACATGTCAGTCTGAGGAGGTAGAAAATTATGTTCGAAACGGCCTGAGTTGGCAACTGACCATCAGCAGGAAGCGTAAGGATGACTTTCACATACCAGGATAAAGAAAACATTGCGTTGTTAGTCCACGCGCTACAGCTTCATAATGTTTGTTTATATTTGTAAAACATGGCAATAATTCCACTCTCTATACTATTAATGCATGATTGTGACTGGAAATAGTTTCTTCGGTTTTTTTTGGAGAATAATCTTAGCACTAAAGTATTATAAATGCACTCCCGATAGGGGGGAAAAGAGTTAGCTGGAGGGTTGGGAAACCTTCAAGGGTTGAGGTTCTATGTTGTAAAATAAGATCTAGTGCCTGTGTTATGAATAAAATTGCAAAGGAAGAGTTGTTTCTTATGATGGAGATTCATGTGTCGTTGCTTCTTTCAATATGTATTTTCTTTACGTGAAATGTAAATCCTATATTCATTCCAGTTCGTTGATTTCTTTCATGTCTGTAACTGAGTGTATAACAGTTTGGAATTCATACATGCTATGCTATGCCTATTGTTTCAGACATTTATCAAGTTTTCTTCTAAAGTCGCGTGGAATTCATCTTGCTGGTAATCTGCTTGATTGGTTGTTCTCTCTCATCCCCTAACCACGCCATTATTTTCCTCCTGCAAATATTCCCTACCCGGGTTTTTGACTCCATTTCCAATGGTCCCTTGCCCTGATAATCCCACCTACATCTTGCATTAATATACTTTGTCTCATTTCAGGAGTGTGGCATCCTGACCATCCTTGATCGAGTATCTTACGCAGAGTAAATCTGAGGACAAGTGAGAGATCCCTCTCTAACTTCACAAGGCTGGAGGCACATTCTAAAGTGGTTTTGCTGTTACCTACGAGCAAGCCTTCCTTCAACCTTCAGGCTCAATCCCGGTGCTAAAAAAATGGCACAGTTGCCAGGGAACGAGGTTGAAAATCATCCCTGGGAAAAACAACATGGTTTTATATCTGGTTGTTGATGGTGAACAATGATCAAACATCAAGAAGGTTGAGCACTTTTCACCTAGCGACTCCACTGTTGGTATGACGTAGAAATCGAATGGTCAGAAAAAAAATGGGCAGGATCCGTCCAAAAAAAAATGAACCCCTTGTAATGCTCGAGAATGCATGGTGAAAGGTTAAGATACTTGAGTCTACGTTTCTTCCAAGAAGCCTTGTCTTATCTTGTAGGTTTGTTCTTATCCCTCCCTAGATTTATCAAAACAACCTTCTATGGTTCATTTAATTCTAAACAGAGCTATGAATATATTCTTGTTTATCCTTCTTTACAAATTGAAAGCATTGTGTCATCTTGTACATCTAGTTTCGACCTATATTTTTTTCTAGAAACCCACGACATCAAAAGTCACCCCTGTGAAATTCATGAAACCTCGAACAATAGCGTAACTATTGTGCCTAACCTGGTCTCTCCCATTTATCCAAGCCGGTACAAGCCGCTACAACTGCCTCCCATCCTCCATGATTTTCCCATGAAACATTACAAGTACCTCCCCAAATTTGACAGAGAACTGAAAGGCTTCACCGCTGAGAAACATTTACAAACCTTCGAACATTTCTATGACCTTTTTGAGATAAAACGGGATGATGTCTGCATGAGGGATTTTTCCCAGTCCTTGCAAGGAGATGCTAAATAATGGTTCGAGCACTTGCAGCCTAAGTCCATCAATATTTGGGAAGATTTTTCTTGCACCTTCTTAAAGTTTTGGGGTAGGAGAAGGCCACTAGATCAAATAATTTCAGAATTTTATTCCCTCAAGAGACATGAGGGTGAGGCCTTATCTAGTTTTAATAAAAGATTCACAAGCTTTTATTATAACATGCCTAAAGAGGTCCAACCTCTTGGGAATGCTGCTAAAATATATTATGCAACCACCTTTCCTCCTGCGTTGTCCCTGCTTCTTTTGGAAAGAAAATCAACCATTCTATAGCATATGTTTACTGATTGTTTGGAGGTTGAGGAAAACCTTAAGATGTCAAAAAGATTATCAAGCCAGGGAAGCAGTGGTGAAATAAAAGATACATCAAAATTGGTTGGGCACTACAAGTAGAATGGGAGTGTCCCAGTACCGCTAAATCCCTCTCCCGGTATATAGAAAGATGACCGACCCGATATAGGAACATATGGTCCTGCAAGCCTGTTCTCTAAAGATGGAGACCTGCGCCACCCCAGGGCCGTGCAAGATGATTTTAAGAATGAATTCAGTGCGCCTGTGTATGATGAATATGAGGAAGAATACCTGCAGGATGTACCTGAGAAGTTGGCCATTGAACCAGGACCTGTTGATGGAGAGGACCAAGATGCTATGTGAAGTCGGGAGGTTAAAGCATAAGAGGGTGATAAGCACACTGAAGGTGATAACCTACCCTTGTGTTATGCCTCTTTTGAATTAATACAACACATGATTAGAGCCTCTAAGCAAAAATAGAAAGAAGAGGAGATGGTGTAGTCCAGAAACCTATATGTAAGCGGAGATGATAAAAAGAAATTGCCATGCAATCCCTCTCCAGCTACCAATATGTAGGGAATTTGTGATGAGGTGTCGAGCCATAGAGAAGGATGTAGCAGTCCTCAAATAAATACATTTTTCAATGTTTCACCTTTAGGATTACCACTTCACACAGGAGAAATATGCCTACTAGGTTTCATTGGAGAAGCGGAGGACCTCCCTCTTGAGGCACATAAATCTCTTGTTGTAGAAATTTCAAGCGAAAAAGGGGATGTTTCATTGAAGAAATATTCTACAGACCCTCTTCTAATATCTTTCAAGTATCAACCTAACAAATCACTAGAAGAAGGGAGTTCCGGACGACTTTCCCACGTGCAGAAAACAGAGTACGTTGGAGGTTGTCGTGTTTTCTATGACCCCAACGTAGGGTACATGGAAGGGATGGGTAAGTATGATGACTGGTCACATTACTGCTTTAGAGAGCAGTCTATTTTTCATTATCCTCTCCCATTATCTATTTCATTTCTATCCATAAAGCACAAAAAAGAACAAAACTATTGGGTAAGTTGCTTGACTGGATTCATTGGAAGTCTGATTTCACTTAATCAGACTTGTGCACTAAATTAGGTAGGGTAGGTAGGAACAAGTAAGCTCAAAAATAACCGAGCATTTCCTTCATTGCTATTTTAGTTTTTTACATTTTCATTTGCAACGACAGGTTTTGCAGTCAAGAACATCGTTTGCAAGAGTGGCATGAATTCGTTGAAGCAGTAGCTCAGAGCTGAATGGAGATTTTGAAGAAAGATTGGAGAAATCCCAATGGAATTGGCACTTGGTCTATGGGGTTTCTTTGCTACTTCACAGGGAGGATAGCATCCCTCATGGAGCCAACTGTTAACACTCCATTTGAAATAGTCGATTTAGAGGCTCGACGGAGTTCAAGGAGGGTTCCATTCCTTTAAAAAATTATGTGAACACCCTTAAGGTTATCATAGGTGCATGGTACAAATTTTAGAACCGATAGATGATGAAGAGAGATCAATCAATGGTGATAGACTCTCCTGAAGTTAAAATCTCACGGCAGCAGGGACGATAGAGAAAGGCATCATAATCCAGCGATTTGGGATCACAAGGAAGAAGAGCAACGATAGATCATAGTTTTGGCCCAAGATGCATGAGAATGATCAAAGTTTGGATTTAGCTGAGTCCGTTAAAGCAGACATAAATATGGAAGGCTGAGATCAAGACAAATCCCAATCAACGACATGAAATATTTTTTCTAAGTAAACATGCTCGATGGAAGGAGCTTTCCCAAATTGTGACACGGTTAAAAGCCAGAAAAGTTCGATGGCAGAGATGAAATCAGAAGCAGATCTATGGTCATAATAAATTTTGCAAATCAAACTTGTGCAGATAAAGTCATGATTTCAAATCATGAAAGTGGTACTAGTCGTGAACATCGACGGTCATGATAAAGAAGGGAATGGATCTATGGTCAAGGTTCTTTTACCAATCCAAAATAGCATGGATAGTGTCATGATCCCGGTTCGCAAATAGGTGGTAGGACCCACTCGGATCGATGGTTGCATGAAGGGGTCGATCCCGATAAACGGGTAAGAACACGTCATGATCCAAATATGCCCATTGTTTCAAGAAAGGTGAAATTGGTGACCGAGGTAAAGAAACGTGGATGGTGGATGTGAAAGGTTCCCCCCCAAATCAGAGAGCTAAGGAGGCCTCCAGGCTGCAGGTATCATATCTAGTGTGGAGATGATAGCGGAAGGGATGTTCATACGTGTAATCTGCCTCTTGGTGAATGGATAAATACCCCCAAACACCATCTTTGATAAACCTGAGGTGAAGGTCCCGTCCAATAACGCTAACTTCCCCGACTCCACAAGTCCGTCACGTGGTTCACATGGGAAAAAACAGTGCGAAAACAGGGAGTGCAGGTTTTGGAATGATGAATCAAACATCTATGCAAAGTTAAGAAAAGTCGTGAACTGAATCTGCTCAGCACCACTGTCACAGTGAATGAAAGGTCAAATCAATAGTCCTTGAAACCAACCTAGAAGCCATCTGGGAATTGTTTAGAATCTTATCCATATCAGATAATATAATTGAATATTAGAAGGAATTGTCCCCACCCTGGTGTCACACATGCTATTGTCATGTTGACTGATATTCAAGATTAGGGCCATCTCTTGGCCATCTCAGCTTTCCCTACATAGCTCCATCTCTTGAAGTTGTCGAGGTGTGGAAATGTACAGGTCGTGAGGGGTAAACGTTGTACCCTGAGAAGTTTTGAGTCCCTTTGTAGAAAACAATGGCTGTCTGGTTTGAGAAATTAGTTCGACAAGGATTATTGATGGTTGAAAAACATGAAATTATGTTTCTTCGTCATCCTCGATATCTGCACCAGGAAATCATCAACCACTGGGGAACAGATGTTAAACACCTAAGTAGGTTCAACTGTTTCCACACATCAATACCCTCAGATGCATGGTGCATGGGTTTTTACATCCTGAATACATTTCTCCGACGCTTCTAGTGGCTGTCACAACCTCCAAAGTCCCAACTCACAATGGTGGCAGAGTTTTTGGAGCGAAGGCTTAGTATAGGATAGTGGAGGTTTGAAGCCATCATCGCCACCCTTATGATCTCTAATTAATGACTTTTCCACCGATGAGGAGAGTGCCAAACACACACCCAGCTATGTGTCCTACGATAAAACCCCCCTCATAGGGATGAGAGAGCAGTACAAGGATGATAAGTCTCTTAAGATGTTTATCGTCATCAAGTGCATGGCCACCTTTTATTTAGTTCCCTCCTATAACCATGCTACTAGACGAAGTAAGGGCTGGGAAAATGTGAGGCACCAGGGAATACACCTTCTCGTCAACCTTTGAGAGACGGGGTATGAAAGAACCAGGCCGGTCAGAGGAGGAAGAAAAGCATGTTCGAAAAGACCCGAGTTGGAAATTTACCATCAGCAGGCAACATAAGGATCACTTTCACATACCAGGATAAAGAAAACCCTACGCTATTATTCCATGTGCTACAGCTCCATAATGTTTGTTTATATTTGTCAAACGTGGCAATAGTTCCAGTCTCTATACTGTTAATGCATGATTGTGACTGGAAATAGTTTCTTAGGTTTGTCTCATAGAATAATCTCAACATTGAAGTATTATAAATGCACTCCCGATAGGAGGAAAAAGAGTTAGCTGGAGGGTTGGGAAACCTTCAAGGGTTGAGGTTCTCTCTTGTAAAATAAGATCTGGTGCCCATATTATGTATAAAATTGTAGAGGAAGAGTTTTTTCTTATGATGGAGATTCATGTGTCGTTGCTTCTTTCAATATGTATTTTCTTTACATGAAATGTACATCCTATATTCATTCCAATTCGTTGATTTCTTTCATGTCTGTAACTGAGTGTATAACATTTTGGAATTCATAAATGCTATGCTCCACCTATTATTTCAGACATTTATCAAGTTTTCTTCTAAAGTCACGTGGAATTCATCTTGCTGGTGCTCCATGTGATTGGATGTTCTCTCTCGTCCCCTAACCACCCACTAAATATCTCCTTATTGTGAGATCAACGTATATCTTGCCTCTACTTGCAACTTCAGGCCATTCTTCTCCTCCTACAAATGTTCCCTACTTGGGTTTTCGACTCCATTTCCAATGGTCCCTTTCCCTGATAATCCCACCTACATCTCACATTAATATACTTTCTCTCATTTCAGGATTTTGGCCTCCTGACCATCCTTGATCAAATATCTTATGCGGAGTAAATCTAAAGACAAGCGAGAGATCCCTCTCTGACTGTGCAAGGTCGAAGGCATAGTCTAAAGCGGTTTTGATGTTACCTGGGAGCAGGCCTTCCTTCAGCCTTCAGGCTCAATCCCGGTGCTAACAATATGAATGGAGAATACATGATCCACACGTATCAATTGTTTTATTTGGTTGGAATATGCACCAAATATGAACACCTTAGATTGGGAAGATGTTCTTGCAGTTGAAGCTGCAATTTTTTTTTTATAGATATGTTACAGCTTGGAATCCTCGTAATTCCCATTTGTCGACATCTGGATTACACCATCCATATTTGCATCAAACTACTCAAATTACTATAAATAAATTGTAAACATTTTTCAAAGGGACACCATATGTTTAGAATCAACTTTCCTTCACAAAAAAGGAACATTTGTTCAATGTTGCTATGGTTTTTTTGTATGACCTACAAGATACTTCTTCATTATTCATTGATCCAAATGGGAATAACACCTACAATCCTACAATAAATGATTCCCTTCTAAATATTCACAACCCTACCATGCTTTCAATATGAATGGCTAATGGTGATTGCCAACCTATTCTCTCTAGACATGCTATCCTCAAATACATTTCAAAATATGCATCAAAAGTAGAGCCAAAATTAGAAATCTACCATCCAATTATCTCTCACCTTTCACATGTAGCACCAAGTAACGACCCCATTCTTCATCCAATCAAACAATTCCTTGCACAAATAGTTGAAGAACAAGACATTAGTGCACAAGAGATGTGTCACATGCTCCAAAAACTCCCTCTTATCCTTTGTAGCTGTAACTTCTTTTCCCTACATGTGAGCCAAAGCATCTTCCTACATGTTTTTAATGACACTAATAACACCCCTCCAACCCCCGCCCCCCCTCCCCTCATATTTTCATACATGCAAAGACCCCTTGCTCTTGAACATCTAACCCTGCTTGAAGCTGCTCGTTCTTGATCTTTCTTGCCTAATAGGAAAAACAATACATGGAAACAAAATTTGCATCACAATATTGTTAGAGTCTATCCACAATTCACTTACATTCCTCCCTTTGATTCTTCATCTTTTGAACCATTTTTTTGGAGCAAACTTCTTCTATACAAACCTTTTAGTTCCATCCATCGGGATATTGGAACAACAACTTCTGAAATTATTTCTCATTGGAATCACATTAAAGGCACATATGTTGTGTGGCATGTTGAACGTGCATAATAAGAATCATATACATGTCTATATGACGATTCAAGCTCCGATGCTATTACCTTTCCCTTTCCCCATAGCATGGATGAATGAGAACTTCTCTCTCAAATGCAACTAGGAAACAACATCCAGATTGATGACCTTGAAATTCTTGGACATCATGATTTTGACAAAAATCACAATTGGACACATAACAATATAACCACCCATTTGCATGAGACAACAACATCATTCATTGACCCCAATTGCTTTTCCACCCAACTACATGAAGACACCCATCGTTGTGCAATTCGCATGATTCCTTGTCTCCCACATAACGCATAGCCTTTTATCTTATCATTTCCCATTTTAGAAACAATACACATGCTCAACCACTCAAAATGGTGATTCAAGGTACTGTAGGAACCAGGAAATATTACCTCATATATTGCTTGAAACATGCACTCCAAAATGCATTTGAACAAATTGCCTCCCCACTTCTTCTCCTTGCTCCAACTGGTGTTGCTTCTTTTAACATACATGCATCTAAAATACATTATTCTCTTTGAATACCTAGTGGTGAAATGCACCCCCTTGAATTCATATCCCTTCAAAACTTCAAGAAGAACTCCACCATATTCATTACATTCTCATAGATGAAATGAGATTTATTGGCCCAAAAATGTTAACTCAAATTGATCCATGCTTACGTTAAGATTTCCCCTTGCATTGTACAATCCCATTTGGTGGTTCTTCCATAATACTTCTTGGTGATTTCAGACAGTTTCCTCCTATAAAGGACATCCCCATGTATGTAGGCTCATCTGTTGGAACTGCTCTCTCGCGTACATTCGATACTTTTATCATGCTCAAAACGATTTCCCGACAACAAGGAAATAGCCCTTCTCAAACTGCCTTTCACCAACTCTTGCTAAACCTTCAAAATGAAACACCAACTGTTGAATACTAGGCACTCCTAATGACAAGAACAACTGCATGCCTTTCACATGTCGAAAATTGTTCATTTCAACAATCTATCCACTTGTATCCCACAAATAGCTTTGTTGCACTACACAAGAAACACATGCTGAAACAGCTTAATGTGCCAATTGCACATTCCTTTGCACAACAAAGGAACAAAAATGCCCACCAATCCATTGATGATGAACAATTTCCATTAAAGGTCCTTCTTGCTATTGGTCAACAAGTCATGTTAACTGCTAATTTATGGGTTCAAGCAGGACTTGTTAACAACTCACTTGGAAAATTCATTGACATTGTCTAAAACTCCAATGAACAACCTCCTACCTTACCATCCTTTTTTGTTATTTAATTCCTCCATTCTGAACGACCCTTATGGGATGCTTCTAATCCCACTTATGTTCCAATATCTCCCATAACAAGAGGATCCCATAGGAAACTACCACTTCATATGGCATGGGTTTTAACAATTCATAAATCCCAAGGTATGACCCTACAAAACGTAACAATATGTATTGGAAACATTGATAGAAAAGGGCTTACATTCACTACAATATCAAGAGTTACATATCTTTCAGGCCTTCACATTTCTCCACCTTTCTCTTTTTCAAGATACTCTTGAACGCAAGAAAATCCATATGTCCAATGTAGGAAACGAGATGAAAGCTTACTTGCTTCAAAGTATTTAAAACCAAATTTTGGTTAAAGCTTCTCATTGTTTTCTATATAGATGTATTTTTTTTCTTTGGTCACTTGTTGATGTAAGAGATCTGCTTTTGTTTTAAGAAATATCCAAGAAATTTAGAAATAAATGAGTTCTAGACTAAACTGTCTCAAGAAATTGAGACAATGACTGTGAAAGTTTTTAGGTAGGACAATTATGATATATAATTGATAACAAGGAAATATTTACTCAACATATAAAAAATATAGATCAACTCTTATTTCCTTAAATGGAATTTAAATAAAACTCAACAATAACAATTGCAATGCTTTATCTAAAGTACTATATAAATACAAAACTATCCTACGAAGTGATACTAATTGACAAATAATTATTAGGAATCAATAACCATTCTTTGGTTGCAACAAAAGAGTATGTAAATAAATAAATACATTTTTTCAATGTACATTTCATATGTCAAGATTTTAATGCAAAATTAGTACATAAATCAACACATTTAATACATAAGCAACCTATGATCAGTATATCACAAATATAGAAGAATAACTCAAAATTGATGAAATAGATTTAAAAAATAACCATAGAACATAACATAAGTAATAGTGTTATTTTATTCAATTGCATCAATTGCAAAACATTACTATGTTTCCAAAACTACAGAACTTTCCTTATATGTCTTTCGTTGTCCTTTTCCAGTTTTGGTCATTGAAAACTCGTTCTTTAGGGCTTGCATGGTCAACTTCCCACTTGACCAGGTCGATATACAGCATGAAACCAAGTATGGATGATTGAAAAACATAAAGGCAAAAGGGTTCTGATTTCTTAACATACAAATATGCAGGCTAAGATCAGTCTCCACAACCAACTTCAAATAAATATCAAACCAAATATTGTATAAGGTTTATCCAAAAGCTAAGAAATATTCAATACATCCAAGAGGTAATACTAATTAACATATTAGTATCAGATATCATTTAATAATCATCAACTACATAATAAATCACATAAATCAAACAAAAACATTCATTTAACATATATGAAATACTTCAACATGTAGTGAAAAATCAGGACATGAATCAACACATTCAAAGAAACCACGGATAATCAGCAAGCCAATAAAAATAGAAGAATGACTATAATTTGTTAAAAATAATTTAACAACTAACCATGAAACAAAGGATGAATAACTGTAATTTCATTATGATGTAAGACATTACATAGTACAAAAATCAAAACTTTCCTCAAAAGTGACTAGTACTCTATCCTTCGATAAATTCCTAGGCTTATACTCCAAAAACTTCCTCTTCCCTACTTGGGAAATATTTCCCTTTAAATTATATTACAAATTATTACAAGAAAAGAAAATTCCCAACATGTGGGATGAAAAAATCAAATAGTTTAAGTTTGGCCTAGGTAGAAATGCCACCTAGCATCTAAGTCCATTAGGAAATCGATTTCCTGATATTTAGCATGTTCTAGATCTATTTCTGCCCTCAAAATATCAGATGTACTGATCTCCCTCTTCTTCAGCATTTTCCATTTACCAACATAATCCACCACCCTAACCATCGTAGAATTAGGTGTCTCCATCCACCTCGTCATCTCCTGTAGGTTAAGCTGGGTGACACCCTGAATTTTCTCCTTAACTGCAGCAAAAGATCATTCAATTTCTTCTAGTTTTAGGTTGGGGGAAGTTGCTTCTTCAATCAGTTCTAGCATAGGAAACCCTAAAAATCAGAGTAAAACATCTGAAGCTATCCATCTATGCTTGCATGCTCCCTATCCATCTTGGATGATGCTTCCTACTACATCGTAGAGGCTTCCCCAAGTTTCATTTGTCACTTTGATTTTCTCATTCCAAACTTTATCCATGATTGGCATATCCTTTGGTTTTTCTCTGATATGTGTTTTCTAGCCAATCACATCTTCCAATGCCTTAATTGTTGTATTTTTTGAGTATAATGATCCTGCAGGACATTCGATTGTTCTTCAAATGATTTGTATAGTTCCTGTATTTCACACAACCCTGTATATACGTTGATCATGCATTGATGATACTGATCATTTACCCTACAAGCCAGCTATTTAAATTCTTCAGCTATTAATGTTGAAAATGATGAGGAAGCTAAAGATATTTGTAATTATTTCAGTTGTTTATGTAGGGTTAGCATTGTGATTAGCTTGTTGTTTGTTTAGGACCTCTAATTTCTCAAGATGATTCTTGATATTTTCAATTTTCTTCTTCGAATGTCTCTGTTTATATTGAGTCTCTTTTTTAAGGATCTCAATATCCTTAAGGTGGCATGCCTTAGCTACTTCCATATCCTTTCTTTCTTTCTGTAGTTTCTATTCCTTACCAAGGAGATATTTAGTCAGCTGGGACATTGAGTTATAATTAGACCGTGCAAAAGCTCCCATAGCAGTTGTTGTATCTAATTCTCCTTTCTTTTCATTAGGGGCATCAATTATCCAAACAATTTGATCAAAGGAGGGAACATGTTTGAGTGTGCCTTCTCTTGTCCTCTTTGAACCTTTCTTCAAAATGGCCTTGTCCTTCTTGCTCCAAAAATATTTCCCTAAGGAAACAACTACATCTTCTCCAAAATATGCTATGTCGTATGAAGCTAAAACCGCTTCTTTTTGGGGTGAGGTTGATGACTAAGGTTATCATTGTGAGACATGAATTTCTACATCAAGGGGAGAAATGTCCAATGCGGAAGTAGGTAATATAAATATGAGGAAGTGGAAGAAGTGGGAATAGGGATTTTATTTTCTGATGAAGGGATAGTAGAGATGGAAGGGGTTTCCACTTGGGAAAAAGGGATACGAGAAGATGTGATGGGAGTTTGATATGTATGGGGAATTGATGAAACACGTGGAGAAGGAGAGGGAGTATCACTGGGAAATTCTATTGATACTAGTGGTTCTCTAGAAGTGTCCTCAAGAATAGGCTTTAAGTCCACATGGGAAAAAGACGACTAAGGGAATAAAGCATCAAAAAGATCTTCTGAAAAGTGTGAATCAGGGATAGAAGATCTCCTGGAGATAAATATATTGACAAGGAAAGTGGGATTTCTAGTATCCTCCTCTAGATCACTATCAATTTCATGTATCTCAATATCACGCTAGGGTTTAGGTTCAACCTATTGGATCACATGAACTTCAAGAGGCACTTTCTCTTGAAGGGAAAGTGGATCTATCTACAATGGATGTTGATCCCTGAGTACCTACTGAGGTATTTTCTCTGTTTGAGCCATTAATGCTTGAAGCACTTGTGGTTGTTGAGAAACAAGATGAGTTTTCTTCTTCTTTGGATGAGGTTCATCCTCTTGGACATGTGTCCGAAGCTGAGCACTAAGCTTGGATAGAACTTGTTTGAATTCTTCACCTCTTTGAAGAGATTCCATCTCTTGGGAAGATTGAGCACTCCCAGGGGTTTTTATAAAGCTATGCCATTGTCTTTGGAATGGGATGTTGAAGAGGAAGTTTTTGCTACTTGTTGTCTTGCTTCTCTTTCCATGGTTTCCCTATCAACCTTTTCCTCTGCTTCAAATTTCAATTTTCTCAAATCAAGGGTAGACTCCTTGATTTCTTTCTTATATTTGAAAACATGGGAATTTACCTCTGGATCAATGATAATTTCCAATTCTTCCCGAAAATAAACAAATGCTCTGTACATGGAATCATCTGGCATATCTTCATGTGTATAATTGAACTTGGCCTTTTCTTGAGAAAAAAGGCTAGCGAAGAAAACCTTAGGATCATGCATCCTTTTGACAGCTTCTCCCAGCTTCATAGTTGTAATCTCCTTACCCATCATAGTTGCATGGATAGGATTCTATATAACCAAATAATCTAAAAATAGAGGGAACTTAGGCCAAATCTTCCTTTTATGCTTATCCAATTTTACGTGGGAACCATCGATGACCGTTTGAAAGGAAAATTCATGTAATACCATGCGGTCTGGAACAATTCTAGGAAACAAATGGACAATTTTGCTTCCCCCAATTCTAAAATAAGATAAATATTCCTCGACGTACTTGTTATAGCTAGGTTTTTCTTCTAGATTACATGTTATTTACAAAGCATTGTTTTTCATTTTCTTTTAATTTTGTGTTTGGTTTTGGGGTATTAGAATCGTGAGCTTATTTTTTATTTGATTCCATGTCATTTCTTTTTGAATTTCTTTTATTTTTTTAGTTTTATAGTTTTCATGGGCTTATTAGGTGTATATTTTTATAAGAAGTTGAAAAATTTATCGTAACATTTGATCTGAGTTAAATCATATTACTTAACCCTGTGTTTTGGATTCATGTGTCAAAAATATTGGTCAAGCAGATTCTTATAGTGCAAAAGGGAGAGACCGTGAACTAAAGCGCTACAAGAAAATCAAGGCACTCAAAAAATTATAATATTAGCTCGTTGGTTGCTCAAAATACCAAATGATGGAGTTTTTACATCTATAAAGACTAGATGATACATGTCTGGAATTTGCAATCATTATGACAAATATACACAATAAGGTAAGGATTATGCAGGTAAATCATAGTTGTCCCGAGTCTCAATATTGGAAGTTTTTTAAACTTTAATGATAGCACACCCATGAGGTTTTTTCAAATTTAGTGGCAAATTTGGCGGGCGTATCAGAAACTCAGAATATCATGGAAAATTATTAAATGACTTGGGTGTAATCATGGCTGTTGAAGATGGAACTGAGGACATGAATGAGGAAAGGAGAGCGTATTTTTAGAATTACAAATCATCATAGTGATAGGTATGCAACAAAACATAGAAAACGATAACTAAATCCTAATTTGCATTGACAGAGGGATAAATCTGATAAGGGAAAGTGAGAAATTACAAGTTGTGGTCCTAATGTTTCTCAGCTTCTAATATGTTGCTGTAGTTAGATATTTTTGAGATAGTTTTAACTATTTTGTGAAAGAAAGATATAGTTAGGGTTTAGTGCACAGAAATGAAGAGTGTAAAAACCAATAGGGCCAATCCTTCTGGCATGGGTTGTGATAAAATTCTTCCCTAATGTGCAAAATTGTTTTAGAAAGCAGGTTGGTTTAAGTATTTTGAAAAAATTGATGGTTATCATTCTGAAGTATCAACATGGGTTCACTCAAGGGTTAGAGAAAGATACAGTCTTGTTCAATACCCTAAAAATTGAGTTAACTAGAGAGATGATAGCAAAAGCTACAGATATTGCTGATGAAGGTGAATTTTTGTTTAAAAAAGTACCATTTACATTCAATTCATAGAATTTCATGCTACCTGAAGTTGTAGCATACTAGGGAAAGGGTGTGCATGTAAAGAATTTTAAACCTAGGTGGAGGGAGCATATTAAGATTTTACATAGTTATATAACTTGTGAAGGTATATTTGCTTATGTATTTAAGTATCATATCATGTTTTTACAGCACCTAAACCAAGAATTGAAGATGAATCTCCCTTTCATCTTCTTAAAGAGTCTGCGAAAAATGTCAAGTAGGGTGAAGGGACATCAAGATCATACTAAGAAATCAATTTTCCATCATGGACTGATAAAACTAATCATTTGTAATGTGCTTCAGAAGAAAAGGAAAAACTTGGGATTACTTCTTATTTTGGTTAGGGTTTCAGAGTGAAAAAGAAGACCAATCAAAATAGAGACAAATGAATAAACTTCACAGCCTAGTTAAAATATTAAAGAAGGAAGAAATGGGTGAGACAACAAAAGAGAATGATCAAGTGGAATATTTAGCTCAGAAGCTCCAAGAACTTGTAGGTGGAGAATAGAAAAAGATTGATGAAGATAACTAGGTAAAACATTCTGAAAAAGTGGAAGAAGTTCAGACAATAGTTTAGAATAGAAAGAAGAAAACAGATTAGTTGACCTTGATCAGAATGTCAATGATATCCAAGAAAACATGGTAGATGGTTCTGTCCCAGCCAATATTAAAGTGGAGAACATACAGAATCTCGGTACAAAAACTAAAGGAGAGTCAATGGTGGAAGTAAAATGTGAAGGTGTACTAATTTCCAGTCTAAAGTTTCGTGACAAGTCTTATGCTATGATAGGTGAGTCAAATTGGAGACCTAAAACAAGACCAAAGAATAAGTTAAGATAGAATATGAAAAATCTTTTGAAATCAAAATTGGATAAGCAGAATATTACTATGATAGATTCATAAGATTCCTCATCTCAAGAAAATTTAAAAGAACATGAAGACCTGTCTGAGTAGGTAGATAATAAGAGAGAAGCTTCAGTGATTGAGAATCCTTCTCTAGTGAAAGACATAGTTAAAGAATAGTCCAAAGATTTCATTTTTAAAGGAGATAAATCTCAAAAGGTTCCTATAGCAGAAACAAAGCAGCATGAAGAGGATGATGAGGAAATTTTCAGGAAATTAAATATCCCTTGGTTATATGAGGAATTTTCTTCATTCCAAGAAGGAAAGTTCATAGACTCAGAGAATGAAAATATTCATAAGACAGTTAAACAATACAAGTATCAAATTTATTTTCTGAATGAAACAAATGAAGGTTTGGTCACGGAAAACAAGAGGTTAAGAGAAGATCTTGAAGATATTAACACCCATTATCAAGAGTTGATTGTGGTTTCAAAGGAAGCATTAAAAAGGAAGAGGAAGACACAAAGAAAATTTGAAGAGTTAAATTAGAAAATTCAAGATTTAACTCAGTAGAATCAAGAACTGTCAACGAGGGTTGAAGATTTAGAAGTTGAGCAGCAAAGAACCAGAAGAAAATCACAACCTCTAGAAGGGATAGCACTTTTGGCTGAAGCATCCAAAGATCTTTAAAAGATCATTTCTGACAGGTGTCATATAGTCAATTTTTGTAAAAGATTAATAGTATATTTTGTAAAGCAATCATTTTGTAGTAGTTTCGAGAGTTGTACCTAGAAGTTAGTTATGTAGTTATGTAAATGTTTTTATAGTTTTGAAGAATTCACCTAAAGTTAGTTAGGAAACTACGCAATTGTTTTTGCTATGGAAGAAGGATAAAAGAAATGAATTAGATGGTAGGAGGGTTAGAGTTTTTTGGAAGGGAAGGCTCAAATGTTATTATGTCAAGCTAAGATCCAAACTCTCGTGTAATTTTCTAGACTGATTATGATATATATCACTGATAAGCCCATATTATTTTCATTATTGGTTTCGTTTATGGTTGGTCAAATCACTCAATGTGCAATTTTGTTTCTTGTATAATTTTTTATTCATGAAATGCTTGTGGGTTGTGGGTGCAATTTAGTCATTTTTCTCTATTTTTTCTAGTTTATTTGTTATATATGGTTCATCTCAGTATTTGTTCTTTATATGATCTAGTACATGTTTTAGCTTGTTTTATGTTACCCTCTTGTTTATGAAAATTTTAGACCAAAAACAAGACAAAAAGATAGTTTTACTTTGTTTCGTTTTAGAGATCATGTTGGCTTGTTCATCCTGTAGTATGGAACAATTTCTGGCACTAACATATTTGGCATCGTTTCCGGGGACAAAGCTGAAGCATACATTCCCTAGGTTTTTTATTATTTAACTAGTTTTGAGAGATGGACAAAACCAGCAAATCATTTAAGACTACTTTTCACCATATAGTTTTCACAGTGGCTACTAGGAAGGTTGGGACAAGAAGGAAACCTACTTCACCATTACACCTGGGAATCTCAGGCCCAGAGAAAATATTGAAAGAATCTAGAAAAATTAATAAATCACGGTCATCCTCAGCTTTATGTGGCCCTTATCAATTTGACCTACTATCACCCTTTCCATTTTCTAAATAAGAAAAACAAGATTCATCCTGGTTAACACCTTGTATACCTGTTATCAGTTTTCAAATCCTTACTGATCCTCAATCCTTTAAAAAGGAAAAAATAAATCTCCTAGAAAAATCCCATTGTTCTAGTTCAGAACTAGCAAAAGCCTTTTTTAGCCTAGTACCAGTTAAGTAAATAAATCTTTGCCTATAGGAAACCCTAGTAGTTTTACAATGGCAGTTCAGCAACCTCCATTAGATATGATGGATAGGATGGTGGAAGCTAGGTATGCTCCACTAGTCCTTCCTCAACCCTTAAATGCTCTCCTTGGAGGATATTATTAAAAGTACTTGCCTAGGTTCAATGGGAAAGGTGAGACAAAAGTTGAGGAACACTGGGATGCATTTCTCAGTTATGCATATAACCAAAAAATTGAATCAAGATGGATGAGAATGTTTGTGCAGAGCCTGGATGGGGAGGTTAGGAAGTGGTTCAGAGAGTTACTAGCAAATTCAATTACCTTGATAAAGGAACTTCAGGATGTTTTCATGAGGCAATGGGGTGATACCAAGGATCATATATACTATATTACAGAATTTGGAGCCCTAAGGAGGAAAAAGGATGAAACCATAATAGTATTTTCTAAAAGATTTAACAAGATGTATGGTAGAATTCCGGCAGAAATTAAACCCTCTGAAACTTCAGAAAAACTTACATATGCAAATTCTTTTGATCATGAATTTTCTTTACACCTGAGAGAAAGAAGACCAGTTACTGAGCTGTTGAAAAATCATGGTTATAAGAATTTAATTTTGAAAATGATAGGTTCAACAACTAATAAAATACCATCAGATACAGTAAACCTACAAGAAGAACATCATATAATTTTCATTAATTCTACATTAGCTGACAAAATTGAAAAGGATTCAAGTTCATCTCCACCTTTCTATATAACATTGACTGTCCATGGTCAGATGATTCACAATTGTTTACTTGATTATGGGGCTTCTCACAATTTGATGCCTAAGGAAGTTATGGAGGCTTTAGGGTTAAGTATCACAAAACCCTATCAAGATCTATATGCTTTTGATTCTAGGGTTGTTAAATGTTTGGGAGTGATTAAATATATGGTGGTAAATTTAACACAGTTACCCATAAAGAGTGTCATCATGGATGTTATGGGGGCAGATATTGCTCCTAAATTTGGAATGTTACTTTCTAGGTCTTGGGCTAAGAAGGTAGGGGGTACCTTGCAGATGGATTTGTCATATGCAACAATTCTTTTTTTTGGAGGTGAAAATAGGAGGTTGTATAGAGAATTGCAGTTTGCTTATATTGTTACTGATGATAGGAATCCAACAAATCATCCTTTATATGATGTAGAAAAGGATTTGGGCTCTTCCATGTTACACTTTAGTGATGACAACATAGCTGGTATGTTATAGGTGGAGAAGGAAAAACTAGTCAAGCATTCTGTAGAACAAAAAGATGAGTTATGGAAAATGTATTTTGATGGCTCCTCATCCAAGGAGGAAACAGCAGCAGGTATTCTGTTGATTTCCCCTGGTGGTGAATAAGTAAGTTTAATGTATAAGTTGGAGTTTATCACTACAAACAACACAATAGAATATGAGGCATTGATGTTGGGATTAAACAATGCAAAAGATATGGGCATTCAACAAATTTATGTTTATGGTGACTTCGAATTAGTTGTTTAGCAGGTTAGGGACAATTATCAAGTAAAGCAGGATTTGTTGAAAGTGTATAGGAATGAGGTTTGGGACATGATAGATAATTTCTTTATTGCATTTATAATTTCATATATTCCCAAATATCATAACCATACTGCTGATTCACTTTCTCTAGCAGCTACTCATTTCAAAATTCCAAAAACAACTCATTGAAAATATTCCTATAGAAGTCAGGTATAGACCTTCAGTTCCTGATAATATCAAACAATGGAGGGTTTTTGAAGAAGACTTGGACATTAAGAGATTTTTAGAATTGACCAGTGAATTCTCTAATTCTTTAATTGATCAAGAGCACGAAGATGGAACTGAAAATGCAGAGGAGTATGCTGAAAATGAAATTGCTGGTCATAAAATTATTGAGCTGAAAGGTAATTTAATTCCAAAGGGTTTAGTTCCTCTCGAGAGGATTTTTTCAAAAGATGACACTCCAATAAAACTAGATATGTAGTCCTCAGAAGAGAATGTAGTGGACTATAATTTTTGGTACAAAGGATCAGCCCAAGATAGTGAATATTTCCAAAGCACTTTTAGTGGAGCAACGAGAAAGGTAGATTAAACTGTTGAGAGAATATGTTGACATTTTTGCTTGGTCATACAAAGATTTAAAAACATATGACACTAGTATTATTCAGCATAAAGTGCCTCTAAAACCTAATGTAAAACCATTCAGACAGAAACTAAGAAGAATCAATCCTGCATTATTTCCTGTCATAGAAAAAGAGGTTAAAAAATTATTGGATGCAAAAATTATTGTTCCTCTTAGATACTCATCCTGGTAGAAAACTTAGTTTTTGTCAGGAAAAATAATTGAGAGATAATTCTGTGTGTAGACTTCAGTAATCTGAATAGGTCCTCACTGAAAGATAACTACCCATTACCAAAAATTGAGCAAATCTTACAGAAGGTAGTGGGTGCTCAAAGGATTTCAATGGTGGATGGATTTTCTGGGTATAACTAGATTGTAATGCATCCAGATGACCGAGAAAAGATATCATGCACTACCTTTTGGGGTACCTTCATGTATGACAAAATGACATTCGAATTGATGAATGCTAGAGCCACCTTTTAAAGGGCTATGGATATAGCCTTTGTTGGGGAGAAGGAGAAGTTTGTTGTAATCTACTTGGATTATATTACAATAGTCTCATAGTCTGATGAAGAACATATAAATAACCTCAAGCAAACTCTCTTGAAATGTAGAAAGTACGAGCTGTCACTAAATCCAAAAAAGTTTCATTTTGTTGTGCAGGAGGGTAATCTATTAGGACATTTGGTTTTAGCTAATGGGATCAGAATTGATCCAGAAAGAGTCAAGGCCATTTTGAAAATTTGTTTGCCTAGGAATAAGAAGGATGTGCAATCTTTTATTGGGAAAATTAATTTTTTGCACTGGTTCATACCAAATTCTATTGAAACTATTAAACAGAAAACAACTATGTTGAAGAAAGATCAGGAAGTCAAATGGACAGCAAAGGCCAAAAATTCATTTAAGAAGATAAAGCAAGCTCTTATAGAAGCACCGGTGTTAGTAAGCCTAATTTTTCCAAAGATTTTCTGACTTTTTCTTTTGCATCATAGGACACAATAGTAGTTTTTTTGTTACAGAAAAATGATGAAGGATTGGAGTAGCCAATTGCATTTTTCAGCAAGACTCTCATGGATTCAGAGTTAAAGTACAGGACCTTGGAGAAACAAGATTATTCACTGGTAAAAGCTTTAAATTTTTTCAGAATTTATGTCTTACATTCAAAAGTCATTGTTTATGTTACCAATGCTGCCATTAAAGATATTTTGACTCATCCTGATAGTGAAGGGAAACGAGGAAAATGGATTGCTAAGATAATAGAGTATGATATAGAAATCAAGCCTACTAAGTTGGTGAAAGGACAAGATCTAGCAAAGTTATTGGCTGATTCAAATTGTGAAGCTTTAAGCCTTCATCTGATGACAGAAAATATTATATAGGAAGAATTGCAAGCTGAGCAAGAGAAGGAAAAGATTATGGAGCAGTATGTAGAATATACATGGTATGTAGACATTGTTCATTCCTTATTGTATTTGCAATGCCCTGAACATTTAAAAAAAAATGTAGTTAGGTCATTGAAGGTAAAAGCTACTAAATATTGTTTAGTAGATCAACATTTTTGTTGGAAGGATCCAGGAGGTATTTTGCTCAGATGTTTACACAAGTCAGAGATTAAGGAAGTAATTTTAGAATCACATGAAGGAGCTTGTTGGGGACAAAAATACTGGAAGGCTACTGCTTATAAAATTATGAGGTCTGGATATTATTGGCCTTCACTATTCTCTAATGTATATCAGCAGGTTAGAGCATGTGTTCCTTGTCAGAAGTTTGCTGGTAAACAAAAGGTTCTGTCTTTACCATTGAAACCCATTGCAGTCAATGCTCCTTTTCAGCAATGGGGTTTAGACTTCATAGGTGAAATAAACCCTGCATCTTCAGGACAACATAGGCGGATATTGACAACCACTGATTTTTTCACTAAATGGGTGGAATCCATTCCAACCAGAAATGCAATTGATATGGTGATAATCAGTTTTTTTCAGGAAAATATTCTTAGCAGGTTTGGCTGTCCAAAGAAGTTGCTAACTGATAATGCCAAATCCTTTAAATATAAAGCTATGGTTGCATTTTGTGAACAAAATGGGATTGTCCTAAAGCATTCAACACCTTACTAACCTCAAGCAAATGGGTTGACAGAATACACCAATAAGAATATTGTTCAAAGAATCAAGAAGTTGTTGAGTTAAAATAAAAGGTCATGGGATTCCATGTTAAAATATGCACTTTGGGCAGACATGATAACAACAAAGAAAACAATTGGAACTTCTCCTTTTCAATTGGTATATGGCACCGATGTGGTTTTTCCAGTTCAGCCGGGTATTCTAGTGATGAAATTATTCCAAGATAGTCTAGAAGAACCAAGTGATGTTCAAAGGATATTTTATGCATTGATTGAATTACAACAGGAATGTGAAGGGGTGGAGGAAAAGGCTCAAATACATAGAAGGAATATTAAGGAAAGGTTTGATAAGAGGATAAAAGAGAATACTTTTTCTTATGGAGATATGGTACTGAGGTGGGATGCTATAAATAAACAGAACGGTAAGCATGGTAAATTTGATAGTTTGTGGTTTGGTCCTTTCATATTTTTGAAGAGTTTGGAGAACAATACCTTCATATTGCAGAATTTTGAAGGTGAGGAATTACCCAATCCAGTAAATGGACGGTTCCTAAAACACCTTTATAGCTATTAAGGGTAAGAATCTTGTCATTTCATTGTAAATACCGGTGTGACAGTGATAGAATAAAGACTCCATAGCCCAATGGATGTTTTACAGAGTAGCAGATAGGTTTAGTTTAGTGGTAGAATGCACTAATCTATAGGTTCTTGAAGCCTCACAAAGAGAACTTCATCCCGCAGCAGGAGCTAGATGTTATAGCTAGGTTTTGTTTCTAGATTACATGTTATTTCCAAAGCATTGTTTTTCATATTTCTTTTAATTTTGAGTTTCGTTTTGGGGTATTAAAATCATGAGTTTATTTTTTATTTGATTCCATGTCATTTCTTTTTGAATTTATTTTATTTTGTTAGTTTTATAGTTTTAATGTTAGGTGTATATTTTTCTAAGAAGTTGAAAAATCTATCACAAGGTTTGATCTGAGTTAAATCATATTACTTAATCCTTTGTTTTGGAGTCATGTGTCAAAAATATTGGTCAGGCAGATTCTTGTAGCGCAAAAGGGAGGGACCGTGAACTAAAGCGCTACAAGAAAATCAAGGCACTCAAAAAATTATAATATTAGCTCAATGGTTGTTCAAAATCACAAATGATTGATTTTTTACATCTGTAAAGACAAGACGATAGATGTATGGACTTTGAAATCATTGTGATAAACGTACACAATAAGGTAAGGATTATGTAGGTGAATTGCAGCTATCTTGAGTCTCAAAGATTCAAAATTTTTTAAACTTTAATGATATCATACCCATGGAGTTTGTTCAAAGTTCATGGCGAATTTGATGGGCATATGAGAAATGGAGCAAATCATGGCAAATTATTAAATGACTTGGGTGTAATCATGGCTGTCGAAGATGGAACTGAGGATGTGAATGAGGACAAGTGAGCATATTTTCAGCATTATGAATCATCATAGTGACAAGTATGCAACAAAACATAGAAAACATTAACTGAATCCTAATTTGCATTGACAGAGGGATAAATCTGATAAGGGAAAGGGAGAAATTACAAGTTATGGTCTTGATGTTTCTCAGCTTCTAATATGTTCCTGTAGTGATATATTTTCAAGATATTTTTAACTATTTTGTGAAAGAAAGATACATTTAGGGTTTAGTGCAGAGAAATGAAGAGGAGTAACAAAATAAACAGGGCCGAGCCTTCTGACATGGGTTGGGCTAAATTTTTTCTTGAATGTGTAAAATTGTTTCAAAAAGCAGGCTGGCTTAAGTATTTTGAAAAAATTGATGGTTATCATTCTGAATTATCATATGGGTTCACTCAAGGGTTAGAGAAAGATACATTCCTATTCAATACCCTAAAACTTGATTTAACTAGAGAGCTGATAGAAGAAGCTACAAATATTGTTGATGAGGGTGAATTTTGGTTTTAAAAAGTACCATTTACCTTCAATTCATAGGATTTATTGCTGCCTGAAGTTGTAGAAGACTGGGGCAAGGGTGTGCATGTAGAGAATTTTAAAACTGAGTGGAGTGAGACTATTAAGATTTTACAGAGTTATATAACTTCTGAAGATAGATTTACTTATGACTTTAAGTATCATATCAGGTTTTTACAGCACCTAAACCAAGCATTGAAGATGAATCTTCCTTTCTTCATCCTAAAGAGTCTGAAAAAAATGTCAAGTAGGGTGAAGGGACATCAAGATCATACTAAGCAATCAATTTTCCATCATGGACTGATAAAACTAATCATTTTTAATGTGCTTCAAAAAAAAAAACTTGGGATTACTTCTTGTTTTGGCCATGGTTTTAGAGTGAAAAAGAAGACCAATAAAAAAAGAGACAGATGAATAAACTTCATAGCCTAGTTAAAAGATTGAAGAAGGAATACATTGGTGACTCAGCAAAAGAGAATGCTCAAGTGGAATCTTTAGCTTAGAATCTCGAAGAACCTGTAGGTGGAGAACAGAGACAATAACCAAGTAGAAATTTCTAAAAATATGGAAGAAGTTCAGGCAGCAGTTTTAGAATAGAAAGAAGAAAACAAATCAGTTGAACTTGATTAGAATGTCAATGATATCCAAGAAAACATAGCATATGTTTCTGTCCCAGCCAAGATTGAAGTGGATAACATACAGAATCTGAGTACAAAAACTAAAGGAAAGTCAATGGTTGAAGTAAAAAGTGAAGGTCTACTCATTTCCACTCTAAAGTTTTGTGGCAAGTCTTATGATATGATAGGTGAGTCAAATTCAAGACCTAAAACAATACCAAAGAATAAGATAAGACTAAATATGAAAAATCTTTTGAATCCCAAATTGGCTAAGGAGAAGATTACTATGATAAATTAAGAAGATTCCTCATCTCAAGAAAATTTAAAAGAAGATGAAGACCTGTCTGAGTAGGTAGATAATAAGAGAGAAGCTTCAGTGATTGAGAAGCCTTCTCTAGTGAAATACACAGCTAAAGAGAAGTCCAAATATTTCAGTTTTAAAGGAGATAAATCTCAAAAGGTTCCTGTAGAAAAAACAGAGCATCATGAAGAGGACGATGAGGAAATTTTTAGGAAATTAAATATCCCTTGGTTATCTGAGGAAGTTTCTTCATTCCAAGAAGGTAATTTCAAAGACTCAAAGAATGAAAATATTCAGAAGACAGTTAAACAGTACAAGTATCGAATTGATTTTCTAAATGAAACAAATGAAGGTTTGGTCATGGAAAATAGGAGGTTAAGAGAAGATCTTGAAGATATTAACACCCATTATCAAAAGTTGATTGTGGTTTCAAAGGAAGCATTAAAAAGGAATAGGCGGAGACAAAGCAAATTTTAAGAGTTAAATTAGAAAATTCAAGATTTAACTCAACAGAATCAAGAACTGTCAACGAGGGTTGAAGACTTAGAAGTTGAGAAGCAAAGAACCAAAAGAAAATCACAAGCTCTAGAAGGGCTATCACTTCTTCTTGAAGCAGCCAAACATATCTAAAAGATTATTTCTGACAGGTGTCATATAGTCAATCTTTGTAAAATATTAGTAGTATATTTTGTAAAGCAATCATTTTGTAGTAGTTTCGAGAGTTGTACCTAGAAGTTAGTTATGTAGTTAAGTAACTGTTTTTTATAGTTTTGAAGACTTGACCTAAAGTTAGTTTGGAAGTTAATAAACTTTTTTGGGGTGGAAGAAGGATAAAATAAATGAATTAGATGGTAGGAGGGTTCGAGTTTTTTGCAAGGGGAGGCTCAAATGCTATTATGTCAAGCTAAGATCCAAACTCTCATGTAATTTTCCAGACTGATTATAATATATATCACTAATAAGCCCATATTATTTTCATTATTGGTTTCATTTATGGTTGGTCAAATCACTCAATGTGCAATTTCATTTCTTGTATAATGTTTTATTCATGAAATGCTTGCAGGTTGTGGGTAAAATTCAGTCATTTTTCTCTCTTCTTTCTGGTTTATTTGTTATATATGGTTCATCTCGGTCTTTGATCTTTATATGATCTAGTACAATTTTTATCTTGTTTTATGTTACCCTTTTGTTTATGAAAATTTCAGACCAAAAACAATACAAAAAGATAGTTTTACTTCGTTTCATTTTAGAGCTTGTGTTAGCTTGTTCATCTTGTAGTCTAGAACAATTTTTGGCACTAACAGTACCAATATCCATGTAGACTAAGCAAAGCCATGTCTCTAAGTGAAAATTCCAAAGCATCAGCCTTGAAGATCTTATGATACATGGACCCTAAGAAAAGGTCAAAGATGTCATGTATGTGAGGAACAAAATTATCCTCCCACATGAGAGAGCAGTAAATATGGACCAGTGGAGAATTCTTCTGCCAATTCCAACCAAGGTAAAGAAATGATGAATTTGAACAAAAAACGTCCATGACATAGGCCGACATGTAAAATCAGTGTTTTTTGCTTGATGGGTATTTCTAATATTTTTCAATTTGGTCCTGCAAATTAATAGATAATATTTGAGCCCAATTGAAGGACTCGCCTGTAATAAGAATGTGTTGGGCTGCCAAAACCCATTCTACTTTGAAAACTATGAAATCTGCCTCACCATATAATCGGCAAAACATGGCTACGAGTAGTGAAAATGGTTCCCTTAACCATGAAGTAGGGTAGGCATTACATGGTTGTGGAATAAATAGGGTACGGTTTTCCATCCATGATTTCACCACTTCTTCGTAATTGAAACAGGAGGTTGATTCATTAAGGAACTTATGGCTCAATATTTGTTTCAGGGGTCGAATCCCGTAAGCCTTGGAAAAAATATCAGGTTTGAATGATGCCAGAAAAACACAAATGTGTTCATTTAAAAATAGGTCATCAGGCTTAGCATGGTCAAGTTCCCACATCACCACTTTTGTGTAGGTCCTAAATGGTTTTCTAGCGGTAATTAGATGGACTTGTAAGCTCTGAATGTTGATGTAAACCGACTGGTCATGAGGAATTATGGAGAAATCATCATTATTTAAAATAGAATAGATTCTATACTAGACCACATATTCGTTTTTAGAAATACGCCCACTAGTGTCTGTGAACATTCCAACGTTTGGGTCTTTGGACCTTTGTTCTTGAAGAAACGTTTTTGATCTTGTGTTTTTGCATGCAGGAGATGCCATTTATGCTTGAAATTTGGAAAACCTGGTCAAAACTTACTACAGTGTATAAATAACAAGATAAACAGTCGTAAGGAGCTAGGTTACTAGTAGAAATCTTTGAAAACTAGTGATAGATGTAAGCTCGAGCAAAAAGAAAGCGTCGTAAAAATATCCAGGCACAGTAAAAATGTAGGTAAAACAAATGGTAAAAAACTCAAAAATTCAAACACACTATATAGCCAAAACCTCAATGACAAAACAAATCTAGACCATGGATCTAGCAAAAAACAAATGGATGAGATGAAGGTAGCAAAATAAAAACTTCCGATAAAATTTTGCAAAAGTTTGGATTTAGTCTTTCCAGCTTCTACATTCTGCATTGTGGAAAGTGGAATTTGGAAATAAATTTATTTAGACCAAAAACATATCAAAGTTTTGCATCTCGCTTTCCGCCCTGTGGAAAACAAAAAGCGTATGAAAACAAAAAAGTTCCTATTTTCGCATTTTGCACTACGGAAATCGAAAATCGGGAAATAAGAAAAATAAATTTGACACAAATACTTTTCTGATTTACACATTCTGCACTACGGGAATTGGGATTCGGAAATATAGATAGTTTTGTTAGAAAATTGTAACTTTCTATTTTCGTGTTTCGCACTGTGGAAAATGGAACCCAAAAAGACAACCGTTTTATTAACACAAACTAACAATTCCTAGATCCACACTGCGAAATGCAGAAGTCGAGAATGAATCTCCCCAATGACTTGAAAATAAACCATCTGCACTTTTCGCACTGTGGAAAGCGGACTATGGAAAGCGGAAGCGGCCAAAATGATACTTAGGAAACAAAATGTGATTCATGCTCATGCTTATGCTCATGTTTAGGAGGAAATTTTATTAAGTGAAATGCTCATCCTTCTGCAGATGCTTCATTCATTTGCAGAAAGACTCAATATTTTTACCCTCTTGGTGGTCCTTTGCACCTCTCGGTGCAAATGCTAGTATAAAGCATTTATATTGTGAATGTAAATATTCTTGTGAAAATTTCATTTTACCTTTGTTTTTTCTAACCACATGAAGAGATCATCGTTTGTGTTTAATTTGTTTGTGTATCAAATTAATAATAACTTCACTATAAAATGAATTAAATCATGATTGTTATATAATGAAATGTTATTATTTCATTCATTAACCTTGAATCAATTATATAGTATTTATGGGGTATAATGCATGTTTTGACAAGTTCCTTACAAGTAATTCCAAGTTTAACACAACCATTGGATATATTGGTACCTATGGTCATTATCATGAAGAGGCCTAGAGAATTCACTAGAGTAATAAGAACCAACCTAACAAATGTTGTTGAAACATTTCTCATAAGTTTGGTTGCAACATATCTATGGCCAATCAACATTAGCAATAATAGAGTCATGAATCTTACATGAGAATATAAATTAAGTGTTGTATGTCCGAAATGAATTACAGAAATCCAAGATACATACTTTGTTGATGAAGAAAAAAATGAGCATCAAGATACCCTCTATGAGGGTGACTTTGAGTCCATTGATATGAATGAATTCATATGTCCTCCCCACATAAGGTTCTCAAAATGAGATTATGATTTTCTGATGATGATAAATGATAAACCAAAGAATTCTATAGCCTCCAAAGGATTACAAAGTTGAAAAGACAAGTTCCCTCCCTTCAATTAGTTTATTCTCTAGTCAATTAAATGTGAGTTCCTCACTTCTTTCATATTTTAGGTCTATTAATATAAATCTATACATACTACAACAAAACCTTGTGATTAGTGTCTCTTTTAGCTTCCTTTTTAGTGTCCACTATCACTTTTAGTATATTTTTCATCATTTTTTGGACAAAGTGGGTGCTTTTCCACTGGATGGAACTTTTAATTGCGTTATTTTCATCTCTTTTTAAAAGTTGGTGCCAGTTTGTATGCTAATTAGCTCCCAAATTAGGGTCCTTATTAGCATCCCAATTATCGTCCCAATCGGTGCCCCACTTAGCATCCCAATTAGCATCCAAATGAGAGTCCTTATTAGCCTCCCAATTAGCGTCCCAATCAACATCCCAATTAGCATCCCAATTAGCGCCCCTTTCTAAAAGTTGACACTATTTTGGATGCTAATTAGAATCCCAATTAACATCCCAATTAGCGTCCCAATTAGCATCCCCATTAGAATCCCAATTAGCGTTCCAATTAGTATCCCAATTAGAATCCCAATTAGTGTCCCTTTTGAAAAGTTAGTGCTATTTTGGATGCTAATTAGTATCCCAATTAACGTCCCAAATAGCATCCTAGTCAGCATCCCAATTATAATCTCAATTAGCGTCCCAATTAGCATCCCAATTAGCATCCCAATTATTGTCCCTTTTTAAAAGATGGCGCTATTTTGGACAATAATTAGCATCCCAATTAATGCCCCAATTAGCATCCCAATTAGCATCACAATTATCATCCCAATTAATGTCCCAATTTGAGTCCAAAAAATCATCCCATATAATGGCAAGAATAGCCTCCAAAAACACGTCTTGAATAGCATAGCACCGTATATTAATCCAGGGTTAGCAACATAAATTACGCCATGAATTTCAGTAGGAAAAACATTCAACATAGCATCAAGTATAGAGCCACGAATTGCACATAGAAAACATCCAACATAGTGCCAGGTATAGATCCAGATATAGTGCATGGAATAATGCTAGAAATTTCGAAAGGAACCTTTCTAGGAATTGTGTTCGGAAAAAGTCTAGCATAACGTTAGATATATCAATGTCAATGTCAATGATCATGATTCATGTGATAGTACTTTTGGATCTTGATTTATCATAGTGGCACCTAAATGATCAAAATCATGGCATTTTTGGATCTTGATTAATCCTAATGAGGGGTAAATTAGCTTAATGTCACCTAAATTGCTCTAATGGAATTTGAGTGTCCCCAACAACATTGGATAGACCCTAATGGCATATGATTGTCCCTAACAACATGACGATGATGCATTACAATAATTATGATGGAGCATATGGATATGATTTGATTAGTATAATATTATATCATCCATTATTCTGAGGTAGTATGGCTACTTTCTCGTTATTATCGCAATTATATTGATTATGACAATGATGATGACTACGACGATGACAATGATGTTGATTTATTGTATGATGATGATGTGGATGTGGATGTGGATGTCAATGATGATTATGCATGTGGAATCAATTTTGGATCCTAATTGATTTTCATGGAACCTAAGTGTTTGTAACGACATATAAATTGACCAATAAGGCTCTGAAGATCAAAGAGATTCAATAGGAAGGTCGACTAAGGGTATGATGTCTAATTTTTAGACAAAATTTTGTTGATTCAAGTTGATCTTCATTTTACTTCATGTTGATACCAAGCTCTTGAAAGCAACAATATCAAGGGGAGGGGAAGGAGTACCTCCTCTGATGGTCATGAATGCTTGAAACGCGCAAACCTAAAATAAGGAGGAATTGCATGGGCTCAAGAGCATCGAAATCGGAGGAAAAAAAATTATAATGAGATTGTTCATACATAAAATTTTAATAACATATATATTTATAAAAATAAAATAAAAAAATCATCATTTATGGGAAAAGTTGCTAAATTTCTTAGAAATAGTCTAAATGTTAGAGGTTTTCTATTTTTTACCGTTTCTTTTTCTAGTTTGTTTTTAACATAATACGGTAGAAATTTTAGACTAATTATTGAAAAAACATATAATAATGGTTAAAATTACATAATTTTGGTGTTCCTCGTGTATTTGAGGATTCCAAATCCATTTATGCATTCAAAAACATGATTTGGACACTTCAAAATTCAGATTTTATAAAAAAAAACTAATTCCAATAACAAATCACCAAAAAATACAAAAATTCTAACAAATAGACTAATCCAAATTTTTATATCCATAAGGCATAGAAAATTAAAATATATATATACAAACTACCACACAAACATTTGACTAAAGAAATGATACCACCTTTAACCAACACAACTTTAACTATTTATACAACAATCTCCATATATTCTATCTAAAATATATATTGATTTCTTATTAAAATGAAATGATTTGTCCAAGACCATGCTAGTTCTAGATGGTTCCCAAACCAGATAGTAGAAGTGCGTCGCTCGGTGAAAATATTGCCTAACTACTCCACCAAATCGAAATATGAAACCATTTCATTATTATTTTTATTTTTTAAATCCAATATTTATTATTTTTCTAAAAAATTAACAATAAAACCTACCACGCCTTTACAATCTAACCATCCAAATTATTATATATAAAAATAAAAATAAAAATAAAATAATCAACAGACTTTATAAAACAAAGTTTAATTTTTTTTATTTAATGTATCAATGTCTATTAATATAAAATATCGAAAGAAATAGTCTTACCTATGACAAGAACTAATAAAATATACACATGTTAATTGTAACTTGGTACAAATTTGTATAAGAAAACAACAATATAAAGACAATTAGCATAAATAAACTTGATGCAAAACCATTACAACTTAAAGATGCTTTAGTTCAAAGTAATCCAAAGGTTTGTATGGCCCACTATCTATGAATTATTATACTAGTAAAATCCATTTCCTATCTGTATACCTTGATCCACATAAAGATTATAGTATATCTCATTTAAAATTGTAAAATTATTTTAAAATCATAGCTCAACAAATATAAAATTAACTTATGAAACCTCAAACCTCCATATTTATTTGAAAAAAATCTCATACCCACTTAGTTTAAAAACTCCCTCAAAACCAAGATATAGTCATAAACCATAGCTCAACAAATATAAAATTAACTTATGAAACCTCAAACCTCCATATTTATTTACAAAAATAACATACCCGCTTAGTTTAAAAATTCCCCCAAAACCAAGATATAGTCATAAACCACAACCTACCCAATCAAGATAAAGTCATAAACCACAACCCACCCATTTCCCAACCATAATTATTTTACAAATAGGGAAAAATATTCAAAATCTCTCCATATTAAAAATTCAATGGTAAACCTTCCATCTTAAAAATTCAATGGTCAACCTTATATACATGTACCTTTTCAAGCGAGCATATACCTTCCATGATAAAGCCATCACCATTCATAGAATTGAAGAGCAAGGGAGAGACCCTGTGAAAACCCTGTTTTCTGTAACAATGGATGCAAGCATCAGGTTGATTACATTATCCATATTGTTTTTGGTCACTATTTTTTCACTTGGGTTTTCTCCTGAGATTCCAACGGATCGACACATTCTCGTGCTCATGGATGACCTAGTTATCAAGTCATCTCATTCAATTTTCTTAAAAACACTCATAGATAGTGGTTTCAATCTCGACTTCAAACTTGTGCATGATCCCAAGCCCGTGCTGCAGAGATACAGCCAGTACTTGTACAATGGACTCATTCTCTTCACCCCCTCTATTGACAGTAAGTTATGTTATTCACCCTTTAATCATTCATTAATGCCCGTACAAGGTTTAGGTTATATATTCTCAGTGTTATGTTTTAATTGCATGCATATGCGGATCTGGGGGACTCTTTGGATTTGTCTGCAATTTTGGACTTTGTGGATCATGGCCATGATTTGATTATTGCTACAGACATGACTACCTCTAATCTCATCGTGATATCGTTGCTGACTGTGGGGTTAATTTTTATGAAGTGATTCAATGATTTTTTCATTATAAACATTATATAAGTTGGTTCGGATAATTCATAGTAATGACTTTAGAACAAAATATTTGTGGCTTTGAATAGATGCACTTCAGTCATGGCATCTATGTGGAAGGTAGATCTCACTTTGTTAACAGAGGATCATTTAAAAATAATAAAACAAGAATTTAGTGGGTTTGATTAATTCTTAGTCATGGTGTTTGTAAATAAGTAGATCTTTGTTGAAATTTGCTTGGCTTAGAAAAAATAGTTTTGTTTCTACTGTGATTTGTTGTATTCTTTGACTGGATTAATATGATGTTGATTATATCATTTGGAGTTGGATGCAATTTAGGACCTGGGTGATTTGGTTATTGATCACACGAGCTATGTTGTTTCAAAAATTGACAGTCATACTTTGATCGTGAGCGATGATGTACTTGATTCCAAAGTTATTCTGGGAGAGAAAAATATTGAGGTAAGTATTGCAATTCACAACCCTTTTTTGGATCAAACCAGATTTTAGATTGACAAAAACAATTTCTAGTGCCATAATTGTTTGGGATGAATTTGATTGTTTGAAGATTATGAAATGGTATTTGTGAGAAGTAAAGGTTTTGAAATTGTGTTTATATTAAGATCAGAATTCTCATGCACCATTACCTGAATTGAACCTTCAACACATTAATAATTAAATTCCTACCAATCATTCTAGTTTTAATATTGTTTGCATTATCTTGTATATGCTTAGATGATTTGTCGATCTTTATACTTAAATTTGGTTTAAATATGGTTTAAATCGATGATTTGTCGATCTTTGTTGGATGTATGCAACCTGATCTTATTGGAGGCAATTTTGGGGCATTAATATATCATGCACTCTTTTTTTCGTATCAATATGAAAAAAAAGCATTTGTAAACGTTTTTGTGGAATCACTTTGGAGATGTTAGCATCAGTGTGCTTTGAAAATGTGTCTGAAATGTTGATAGGTTTCATGTATGGAGTTAAGTAAATGGCAAAGGATAAATTATAGAAAATTTTGTTCTTATACATATTTATCTTCCAGAAGCAAAGCTTGTGGAGTGGAATTATGAAATCATGAAGAGTGAAACATAGTTTCAATGGTGATATTGTATTTTGGAAAGCCTTTGCGACAATATTAACATATTCAGATTACCTACATGGCCATTGAGCTTAGAAAAGGAACGTTCATATTGATTGATGATCTTTTAGGTTGGAAAATGTGGCATTGCCATTTATCCTACTTGTTTCAAATTTCAATTAAGGAATCAAAAGGTTAAAACCCCCTTGTAAGTTGCTACTTCTATGGTTTGAGTATAGGATCTGTGAAGTGATGGTTCTACAGCAACATTAAGAACAATCATCAGATGTATTTTAACATTGCATGGTTGCTAGCTGTGGATGTGGTTACAAGAGAAGATGTAGCAAGCGAGAAAGCTTTTTATACTACGGGAGTAGTTGTGGAGCCATTTTCCTTTCTGAAAAAGGAGGTTTTTTACAAAAGATGTGTGACAAGTATTGTTGTAGCTGGTGGCCATGTAGAGGAAACCATACTAAGCTGGTCCCAACTAAAAGAAAACCTACAAAACCTTTTTCATGCTGATATGATTCTTCAATTTGTTTGATCGTATCCTCATCATATGATTTTGTGAACAAAATTTGCCAGAATTATATAAGCCTACTAGTAGGATTCCATTTACATCTCAATGGTATCTCTATTACACACCAATGGTGTTGTAGTTTCTAGTTACATAAAAGTAGTATTCTATACACATTGACCATAATTACCAGATTCATGACATCTCTTAGTATATGAAATCTAGTTACACTAAAATACCACTGTATACATAATGTCAAGTAGAATAAACTATTATTTTGATGCAGTTCATTGATAGCATGCATTCAGATCATGAAGAATAATGTTTCTAAGGCTAATATAAATTGTGTCCAAACTTCTTACTTATATCAAATAGAGTAAGATCCTCATTCAGGAATTTCTGTATGTAGTATTGTAGGTCACAACCCTTATAAAAATCAGTCGCTTAACTGTAAATTTTCCTTTAATATTCAACTAGGGATAAACAGTGCATTCAAAACAAAAAGATGAAAAAACTAATACCATCATTGATCCATATTAAATCTGGATCTTTTATTGAGGTGTATTTTTTTTACTTCAAGTTTTTACACATCAAGAAAAAAATTTACACAAGAAATTTGATCCCTCTTGGTGCTTGATAAATCTAGGTTTAAGATGGATCTATGTTGGTTAGATTCTAGACACAATTATGGAGCGATATAGAACAACGATTTTGTTGTTTTGGAAATTCTACATAGAAATGGTGTTTTTAAAACTATAATTTCAGTCATAGTAAAAACAAAATCCTTTTAAATTTCTCATTGGAATGAATGTGCATTATTTCTATTTTACTTTGTTGTCCTCAATGAACACTATATCAATTACACTAAACTAAGCGTACACTCATTAAAGGATTTTTCTATTTTTAACCCCAATAAGTGTGCATTGTTTCCTTTTTAAATCTCGATAAATAAGCATTAAGGATCTTTATTGATGTTTTGTTTCACGATTTAAATCTGTTGAATTGTTGTTGCATGGAAACACATGGATTGTATGTGTATTTAATGTCTCACATCCTTGGTTTATGCTATTATAGATCAAAATAAATTTCCTTACCGATTCCTTATTTCATAGAACTTGAAAATTCTCTCAAAGATTCCTAAACTAAGAGTTCATAAGAGAAACGACTATAGGAATTATATTGCATGTTTAATATGGTTGTGCATATTAGAATTTATGTTTTGGAATTCTTTGATTGGTTTTATTTCTAACTGGATAGAGGTAGTGGATTGGATTCAGTGCTACCACCCCCAATATTCTTCCCACTTTCAATACAATGGTTACTAAGTTTTATTGTTCTATATCATATCTGTTTGGGGCTTGTTGATAATGTGTATCTAATGATTTCAAACAGAAGTATTATAGGATATGTTATTTTGGATAAGGGCTTAGTATGCTAGTTTCTTTTTTAGGATCCTATGCTTTTCTGAGGGATTGCTCTTTCTTTAAATCCTGTAAACATCCTGGTGAGTTTACTCGAGGAACTTATACCTATTTTTTTCTTTTCTTTCTAGATTCCAATCAATCTTCATTTGGTGAAAGATCAAGATTTGATGTCATTTCAATTGTTGTTTGTATCCTTATATTCAAAGGAATTACAATAATCATTATGTATTATATTGTGCAGGTGCTGAAAGTGTTATCTACTTCACCTTCTGCATATTCTGCAAATCCTAAAGTTGATTTGTCCAATCCTCTAGCACTTATAGGATCTTCTATTTCCTTGGTGTCACGTGTGTAGGTATGGTTGTTTAATAATTTTTAGGCATTATAGTAATTATGATGTAGCACAATTACTACATTTGAAACTAATGTAATAATTATAGATAGAAATCAAATGGATTATGAAGCACCTTACACAATGTAGTTATGTATAGTTTTGATGAAGTTTTAATGTTCTCTCATATTTTGTATTGCTTCCAAGCCTTGACGACTAATTAAATTATTACAACAGAACATTACCTTACATATTATTAAATGACATTTCCATCTAATATGTTTGAAAAAAAACAAGAAATTAAGGTCCACCTTTTCACTGACAGCTTCCTCTGCCTTAATCCTTCTTGTGTTTCTTTTTCAGAGATAGCTGCATCCAGCTAAGTCCTACTACAAGAAAATAGTCAATAAATTTTTTTTATCATAAGTAGTCTCTACATATTGTACAAAGTGGGCTTAGGATTGATCTTAAATATCTGCAATCCTCTATGGAAGTGGTTGTTATATCTGCTAAAACCAATATATGTTATATCTGGCTATTATATCTATTGCAGAGCATATTGCATTGTCATTTAAATGAAACTTGATATAATCGATTGATGTTCTAAGCTTTTGCATCATAAAGTAATGGATATCTCATCCCAAGAGAGGATATATATGCCTAGTTTCCTAGTTCCTTTGATATTCTTGATTCTATATAGTGCTAATACTTCCTCAACAACATACTTCACTAAGTTTAATGTTAAGTCCAAGGAGTGGACTTTGGATTTGCTACTACTAGTGGGATTATGTGATAAATGTGAGGATGAGAGATTTGCTTATGCAGACTTTGAGTTTGTTTTTTTTTCCTCACATGTTGATAGTGGATATGTTGCTTCCTCATTGGAGAAAACATGCAAGTACCACTCACATCTCTCTTCCATAAAAGGGCCATTCCTTTTGTGAAACCAATAATATATTGGTAGAAACCGCATGCTAAATATCTATGAATTTGATCCAATTCATGATACAATACCTATAATTGATAATTCACATGAGCAGCTTCAGAATTTTTATTGAATTGTTCCAACCATGAATTTATTTTTGAGGTAATACTTTATACTAATATTGAATTTTTCCCTTGAAATTGTAGGAAAGTATAGCACATTCATTGTAGGCTCTACTACAATGATCAAATATCTTCTACCAAGCATGATGATGAAGTATGAGATGAAATTTTAGAGATGGAAAATGACTTTTGTGTACAATTAGATGGCAGGAAATGACAGTCATAAAATTTAAACTGAATTTCTTGTTGTTCCATGGATCTTCCAAAACCTAAACATATATTCCACCTAAAAATCACATGCAAATCCACAAAATTATGAAGGTGTATATGGTTGGAAAATCCCAGCAATTTTAGCATCATTGCCATGCTCTAAAATCTGAAAATTTTATGAATCATACGTTGGCAAACATGGCTATAATTCACCATCAGAAATTTATCCATATTCACTTAGTAAGCATGGTTGTCCAATAGCTACAAGATCGATGCTTTTCTCCCTAGAATCATCCCCATCAGTCTCATAGATGGGATCCCCAAACAATTTCCAACAATCCATCCCCAAACTATGCCTATCGATTTGAAAATTTTCATTACTAACTTCGAACACTTGGTTGCCTTCATTCTCATCACATGAAGATATAAATACATCTAACATCTCATCATCATACAAGAGTCTCTCTTCAAAAAAAATAATCTCCAAATCAACCATTACATTGTCAAAATAAAAATCTGGAAAGAACTATAGCTTACATTACCCTTGTCTTTATGGAAGAGTGAGATAGATACTTAATGACTAATGTCTTCTACATGTGGGGCTGTAATAGTTGCTTCAAATAACTTATCACTCAGTTTTGAAATATAATATGAAAGTTGCTCATGGGATGGAGAGCAAGGTTGCAATTTATCTTTTAAATGTGGATATATTTTTCTGATATATTTCACCAAGTATGCATAAGCATTATAAATCATCTTTATTTCAACTGGGAGAGAGATTGAAGGGTTCTTCTTATGGACAATCATCAAAGCAATGACCATTTGTACAACTCTCCGATGGGCTTGCTATACTAGCGACAAAATTTCTGTTGTTAGTATACCAAGCCCATTAGTGAGTTGCACAAACGGGCGTCTCTATAGCGACAACACCTCGTTGCTACATTGATGATGGATTTTTGGTCCAAACATATTTTAAACATGAGCCTCCGTTGTTATAGCGACAGCACCTTGTCACTGTAGCGATGACACCTTGACGCTATAGAGACAACCAAGTGTTTCTATAGCGACGATGGAAATGTTTCTATAGCGATAGGGAAGTATCACTATAGCGAAACCGTTTGATTTTTTGAACAACCCATGTTTCATGTATTTTGTGTCGCTATAGAGATGAACTATGGAAAGTGTTTCTACAAGGACGGAATTGTTGCCATGATAGGGGTCATGTTCGTCACTATAGAAACGCATAATTGTTACAATATCAACAATTTTCTATGGAAAAAATGTGCACATGTACTAGTGATATACCATTATAGAAGAATCTGTAAGTTAGGTTCTCAAATTCTTAAAAGGTGCTAGCTCATTAAAAGAGCGCCTTCCTTACAAGCAGGAGTTTGGTGGTTCAGTTCCTCCATGCCCTAATGATATTATAATATCATTATAAACAACTAAATTAGTAACCAAAACATAAGAGATGATTTACTAAACAATGAGAGATAAGTGACCAAACAAAATGATTAAAATTCGTATATAAAATTACTAAAAATGACTAAATTAGTGAGAAAAAAATGAGAGATGAGAAACTAGGCGCTAGAAAGGATGCAACATGTAGCGCAAATGATGAATCCAAACATGGAGTTGATATGGTATAAATAAGACATGAAACTAGGAATTAAAAAGGATGCAACACATGGCACTAATGGTGAATCCAAACATGGCGTTGATATGGTAGAAAAATAAGAAGTTACTTTGGATGCAAAAGATAGTGCTACATAGGAAGCAAAATATGTGCAACACTAGAAGGAATATTTAGTGTCGTTTTGGTAGCAAAACACGAAGCAAAAATTGGTGCAAATTTGGAAGTGAAAATTGACACATATGTGGAAGTAAAACATGGTGCATAATGGGATGCTAAATTGGTAGCAAAAAAGGATGCAATATTGGATTCTAATTTGGATGCTAGCATGGTGCTATTAAGGATGCAAATATGGCGCTAAAAGCAATGCCATTTAAGAATAAAAAGAGGACACTTGCTAGGAAGCAAAATAGGACGTTATTTAGCACGTTGTTTAGGAAGCAAAGTTGAACGCTATTCTACAAGCAAAAAACTAGATGTTGTTTTGAACGTCATAAAGGATGCTATCTAGGAAGCAAAAAAAGACATTTTTTGAGACACTTTAAGTTTTGTCCATCACGTTTCCCATTTAGCATCTAGTTTGACCACTCAATGTAAAAAACAATTACACTAAAAAGGGAAGCTAAATCGGATGCTAATTCCAGGATTTGTTGTAGTGACACGTATGATCTATAGTACTCATTTCTAATTTATATCTCCTACGTAAACTTGTTAAGTAAAGAGAAACAATATTGTTTTTTTGGGTAAATAGAAAAATTATAATCGCCATATGCTACAATATATTTCAAAAAGGATAGGCAGAGGTTACTTGAGAATCACAATTCTTATGTTTCAATGTTATGTACACCATAATGATTATGTACATATATTACTGTAGGCCTTCCATATTACCCTTTATAAAAAAATCGATTCATAATAACTAACATACTATCAATGAGGGCATCCTATGGATGAGCTTCATAATATCTATCATATTCCCAATGGGGACATCCTATAGTCCCCATGGATGAAGGCAGTTGAAAACATAATACTAAGTGAAGGAGATGGGGGACCTTAATTTTATTATAAAGAGAGGTGTTATAATGTTTTATCCAATAATGGGTTTCAAGCCATGGAATTAGGAGAAATAGGGTTCGAAATTTGGATCTGATAGAGAAAGATAATTGTATGCTAAGATACCAGCATAAATCCATCTTAAAGGTGGCTCTACCAAGCATCGAGAGGGATCAAATCTCTCGAGGTGCAAACCATTTCCCCTCTATGAAATCTAATACTCACCCATTTTGTCGCTAAAAACATGTCTTCAACATAATATGTGTAGTTGAAAGGAAGGTTTCCATAGATTGTCGCGCTATGGGGTATCCCTGCACATTATTGCACGTTGCCATGGATGATACACGAAGGGGTATCACTTCATATATTTTATTCTGCAGTAATATTTTTGGTAACTAATATGATATTGTGGCACTCTATTAATACTCTTATTACTTATGAAAATCAATTTGTTACCTACCCAAATTAGCTCCATATCCCTACAAATTAATTGTTGCAGTGGATGGGGCATGTATTTATGCATATTCTTGTAATCTCTCGAATCATAGGAAATGATAATATTGTTGCACTAATTGGGAGGGAAGGTAATGTTCGTGGTTGATGCAAATTTATTTTTGTTAAATAATTAATAAGAACATCAATGAATAGATTGTAATTGTAATAATAAAGATTTTTTGGGGGTTAATATTTCATATTTAATTTGGGTTAACGGAAATTATCATGTTTTAATCATGAAAAAATAATAGTAATTGTGTTTAATATCGTGAGATTTCTTTATGAGAAACAAATTTTATGCATTTTTTCAAAGAAAACATTTATGTGATTTAGTTAGTTGTAAAACGAAAGCTTAAGCGTGTTGAGGAAATGTTCAAACCTTCACACTTATTAATAATGGGTTATATTTTATTATGTTTCAATATTGATTTTATTTTATCAAACCGACCAATTTTTTTATATATTCAAATTATTTTCTTTATTTTTTTTATTTGATCCCATTATAAACGAAAGGAGTGACACATCCTCCTACTAATATGTAGAATGAGCCTCTTAAGGAAAAAAAATTAATAACGAAAAAAAACATATTAAAGTCTATGTGAAAAACTAACATCGTCTTAAAACAACATTAAATTTTTCCAAAGCAAAGAAATTTATGCATGAAACATAACTGAGTGTTTAAATTCAGCCATAGTTATAGTTTGTTTACTATCTAACCATATGAAAAGTTCGTAAACCATATTATGATTAAAACTGAACCATATTTGGTAATTGGGTAATATGAAACCATATGATTATAATATTAAACTTAAAGAAGAATATTAGATTTAAAAACATGATTTTATTTTAACTTTTAAAACTTAACACTATAAGTGTTTTGTGTTTTAAAAAGAAGATCGTGGTTGATGCAAGTTTATTTTTGCAAAAAAAATAATAAGAACATCAATGAATAGATTGTAATTGTAATAATAAATATTTTGTTCAGGTTAATATTTCATTTTTAATTTGGGTTAACCGAAATTACCACATTAATTACTAATAAAAAGATAATAGTAATTGTGTTTAATACAGTGAGAGTTATTTATGAGAAAGAAATCTTATGCAATTTTTTGTTTAAAGATAATTTGATTAAAGTTAGTTTTAAAAATAAATCTTAAGAGTGTTGAGGAAATGTGAACCTCAACACACTTCATATAGGAATTTATTTTTTACTCTATTTTTATTATGTTTTGATATCTTTTTATCAAGCTGGCCAATTTTTTGGTATATTCAAACTATTTTATTTTTATTTGAGCCGATTATAAGCCTATTATAAGCACATGAGGAGTTACACATCCCCCCTTACTGAGCTGTAGACTCCACCTCTCAGCACAATTAAACTTATATAAGAATATTAGATTTAAAAACTTGATCTAATATTAATTTTTCAACTTAACACTAGAAGTATTTTTTTGTTTTAAAAGAAAGTTAAACAAAGATTGTGGTTGATGGAAATTTTTTCTGTTAAATAATTAATAAGAACATAAATGAATAGATTGCAATTGTAATAACAAAGATTATTTTATTTTTATCAGCCTACCAATTTTTTGGTATATTCAAATTAATTCCTTTTATTTTTTATTTTTATTTCAGTAGATGGTAAGAATAGAAGAAGTTACTTGGCATAAATTTTCAACTATTCCCTGTACCAACTTAACATAGAATTTTCAATTGTTCCCTGTACCAAACCTGATCTCGGGTAAGAGATGTGGGTCTAGTCAGCAACTCCTTGACCAAATAAGCACCCACAGTAGTTGAGTTGTCGTTCCCATTATCAACCAGATTTCAAATTCATGGTAACTCTTTTTCATAACTGAAATTTCACAGCCCTCTAAAATGTTAACAAGATTGCTTGTTAAATCTATGAAATAGACCGTGGAATGTCTGATTAGTATCCCCACTAAATCAACGATGGACTCTGAATAAGGTGAGACAAAAATTTTATAAAATCATGCACATCAAAAAATTTCTACACCGCACTACTCTTCCCAGTGAAATCGATGTGTCGTCGATCTATTTCGATGATCGATCTCGACCGTTGACCACAGGTCCAATTTCTAGCGATTAGTTTTGAATTTTGTAGCCTGACCCCTCTTTTATTTTGCTCACTCTTTTCTCACCGAATCCTCCTTAACCGTTGATCTTGAACCCCTTTCGATCCCAACCACATGATTTCAGGATTATGGGCGATTAGTTTAGATTTAACTCGGGTGCATCTTCTGTTTGTGAAACTCAATTTCGATCGTAAATCTGTGATCTCAACCATAGATCTATCAAAGATGTACATTCATTTACGTTCTGTAGTATTTGATGATCATCCTATTAACATCCTTCTTTATCTTCTTATAGCTTGGTATTTGAATGAGGAATTGGATGATGATTTTATGGAATCCCCCTATCACAGTGCTTCTGCTCTTTGCAAACACATTTCATCTTCAAATTCGAGATCAAATCCAACTGTGGTAGCTAATACCATTTTGTCACTTGTACACCTTTTTTTTTAGGAAGATAGCTTTTACCAAGTACTCTAATGTATTCTTCTTATTTTCATGACAACTTCAAAACATTCTTCTCTTCCTACCATATATATTTTTAAGTATCAATTCCAATTTTCTGACATTAAATTCCACTGCGTTTGTGATCCCTTCTTATGCTCATTTCATATTTTTTCTTCTAGGTCGTGAGAGTTTCAAAATAGACATTCAAATTTAGTTCCACCACCATCACTAACTTTTTCTTCAATATCTTCATCTTTTTTTCCATCATAATGGATACCATTCTCATCTACAACATTGTTACACTCCTCATCATCTTGGGAAAGTTCTTTGATGTTTCGAATCTTTGTTTCTTCTCCACCTTTGGAGTCTTCCTTTCTTTTCCACATATTTCCATGAGGTACCCTGCTTACTGACCTTGTTTGTTTCTTGAATTCCTTACTTATATCTACTCTCTTGATTCTGCAATCAACAACCTTGTGACCGAATTTGTTATAGTAGTGAAAATATCCATAGAAACTTCCTTCATGTTTTTGGGATCTTTGACTTTTCTACTTCACAGCTTCCATCCTCTTCCAACCCTTCCTTTCTTCTTGGACTTTTATTGAAGAATTATTCTTTATCTTGCATTCTCTAGTCATATGTTCAAGATTATGACATGTATAACAATGACCAAGAAATATTTGTTGGACACTGCTTGTCCTTGGTCTTTTAAGTATCATTCCAATTCTGTCACTATAATGGGATGAGGGTGCAGAATTTTGACTATTCTTAATTGGAATTTTTAGTACATTAGCACAACCTCTTCTTTTATTTCGTTCTCAGTTAGTGAGGGGGGGACATTTTGACTTCCTTTCATTTCCATACCCTAAACTAGTTTTATCATTTAATGGTGTCTAGCTCCTCAAGATGTAATCTAAAATATTTGAATTGTTCTCAAACTTTGTTTTGATAGTTTCATCATCAAGCTTCTTCCTAAGAAAAGTAACTTCTTCTTCAAGTTTTTTAGTTTTTTTTTGTATTTTTTCCTTGATCCTCTCATTTATGGTATGTTGTTCTTCTAGATTCTTTATTTCCTTTTTGAGGTGAGCAAATTCTTGTATTTATCTCTCGACCTCTTCCATGTGGTCTTCCAACATCTTTATTTCTTTCTTGAAGTTAGAAACTTCCTTTTTTAGGCTGTCGGCCTCTTCCATTCTAACCGTCATTTGTTGTCTTGCAATGTATAGTTATTCTCGAAGGGTCTTGACTTCCTCTTCATTTGAATTCTTCTCTTCTTGATAATTTGAAAACATTTCTTCTCATGATTTGTTCTCCCTCCTGCTTTTTCTCAATTCTTCAAAGGCACTTATGAGTTATGTTTCTAAGTTCTCCTCTTATTGCACATCTGAATTATCTTCTGAAGTTTGAGTTATTATCCCTATGAATATATTTTCTTCATCCTCAGTTATATCTTCACTATCATACTTGTAAATACCAAGGTTTGTTTATGCTATCTCTTCATTTGAATAAATATTTTTCAATTTGACCCATAGTTCCTTGGCTGAGACACATGGTCCAATCTTCCTTTTGATAGATTGAGATATTCCATCTAATATGGCCTCTATTGCATTTGCATTATTTTTCTTAGATTTCTTTTGAGATAGAGTCCTTATTCTCTTTGGTGGGATGTAATCAGTGATCACTGCATTCCATACACTAGGCTCCAATGCCTTCAGATAACTTTCCATTCTTGTTCTCCAAAATATGTATTCTTCTTTTCCAAGTATTGGAGATCTATTTTCTATGTAAATTTCCTCTTGTTGACCCATAGTGGTTTTTAATAGGATCTTCCTTCCAGTTTCGAAAGTGTTAGTGAAGGATCCTTCTCTAATACCAATTATTGGATCAAGTCTTATCACTGAGAGGGGGGGTTGAATCAGTGACAGAAATTTAAACACAATTTCTTTTATTTTAGCAAATGCAAAAAAAAAAATTGGACACAATGTTTTAACATGGAACCCAATAACGTAAACCACCAACATGTTTCTATTATTTGCAAATCTTTGTTTTTACAATATACGATAGTTATTTGCAACAACCCACTTATTGGAGACCACAATCCCCAATTTTCTCAGCCACTACTGAATGATGCACCCACGCCTTGGTTTCTGCCTGCACCTACAAACAAGGATACACCAATACCCTGATTTTTCCTGCTCCTACAGATAAGGAAAAATCTAGGATCTAATACCACTATTGGTATTAGATCCTTGCATACATGTAGCATGCCTTAGCACCACCTTTCCATCCTAATTTTATATTATTAAAATTCCTATACCTTCTTCAAACTCTGTCTCTAGATTTCTTCACTTGGTCTTCTGTCTTGCTACTACACGGGTCTGGATTGCAGAGATACATTTTTCATTTTCTGACTTTTGGTCTTCTACTCAGATATTCATTATTCACCCACAAAGACCCCAAAGACGCATCACTTCCTCTTCAAGGTTATGTTATGTTATTCTTAAACATTACACCTTTTCAAAACCAACATACTCTCTCTTATGCATACCTCTTCGAACTAGACAGTCACATCTCACAAACATGCCTTTTCAAAACAGGCTTCATATCTTTCTCCTTCACACCCCTTCAAATTTCTGTTAATTTATTTATGATTTTGCTTCTTATATATTTTAATTTAATCATTTAAATTATATTTATGTTATATCACTAATGTTTAATTAATTAATTAATTAAACTTTGTGATATTCTCATGTCTTTAAGATTCTTCCATTCATAAGCTTTTTGGCATTATCATCTCTGGCTATGGGCTTTCCTTTCTTTCAGGCTTCATCATCTCTGGCTATGGGATTTCCTTTCTTTCAAGCTTCATCATCTCTGGCTGTTGGGCCTGTTTTTCTCCCAAAACTAGGGCTTCACCTTCCATATCTAGGTTTCATATTTCCCAGAACATGGGCTTCATTACCATGCGGTCACTAGCCTTTCTGAACTTGCCTTTCCACCTTTCGCTTTCCGAACTATCCTTTCCACAAGCCCCTTTCTGCATGTGGATTGCAAAAATAAAAAAAACACAACTTTCAAAGACTTCACCTTTTTTCTTTCCACCTTTCCGCTTTCCATACTGGCCTTTCCGCAAGCTCCTTTCCATACTGTAGAATGCAGAAACCGAAAAACACAATTTTTCCAAGACTTCACCTTTTTGCTTTCCACCTTTCCACTTTCTGGACTGGCCTTTTCAAACGCTCCTTTCTACACTATGGAATGCAGAAATAGGAAACTCAAATCTTCCACAATTCTTTCCACCTTTCAGCTTTTGCAATGGCTTTCTTGTGGTGCTTTTTCCATAGTGCACAATGCGGAAGTTAGAAACTCAACTTTTCACGACTTCGAATTATGATTTCCACACTTCCACCCCCACACGGAAAACTCAACTTTTCAATGAATTCAACTTTTTTCTTTCCGCAATTCTACACACGCACTTCTTTTCTGAACCATCAATCTTCTTGTGGAACTATTCTCAGTCGTCTGATCTCGATCCTTTGTGGAACTTTTCTCCTGTCCACTTTTTCGTTTCCGCAATGACTTTCCTACAATGTTTTTTCCACACCGTTGATCTGTTGTGGGATAGATATTGACCGTTGATCTTTTTGCAGAACTGTTTTCAGCCATCCGATCTCAATCCTTCGCGGAACAAGTCTATATCCACTTTTTTTTGTTTTAACACCTAGCTAATTTTAATCTTAACATGCAAACTAACATTTTTCTCTTGTTTTGGTAGAATGATATTTTGCTTGTGTAAGAAGCAAATGAGAATCTAACTTTATGGATGGATAGCTAGTTCACCAAGGAGCAGGATCATGTCATATTTAGATCTTACTGACACACACGCATCTTCTAGAGGACATTTGAAAATAATATTCCAATCTTTTGTTATGACACTTAGACAAATTTCTTAGTCAAATCCAATCTGCCTAAAACGTTATTTTGGAAGGTTCATAAATTCTTCCTCAGTTACTTCCAAGACAATTTGAATACATGGTAAGGTAGAGAAAACACAAGTCTATAAGACCCCTATGTGTTGCTATCATTTACTCTAACCCATGATTTAGGGAGGTCATTCTCTTAAACTAGTTTTGATTATTTATCCATACTTAGTTAATTTCCCGATTTTCACCAATTGCCATATTTCTCCAGAATGATGCGGCATCATCTTCTTTTTCATCATAGGAAATGTCTCTTACCAATTTTCCATCAATTATGTTATTATATGTCATCATATCATTCATTTCATCATTCATGCCATGTCATCACTGCCTTTTCCTTTCCTTTGACATATACTGAGTTCACCTTTTATCTTTCCTTTGTCTTTCATTGAGTTCACTCCGCCATCATGTCCTTGGTTATTCCTTTGTCATAACTGAACTTCTTTTGACATCAATTACAACTATAATACATATTTCCAACAAGGTTTAACATTTCTGAAATTCATCCCAATTCGTCAAGTTTATGCTTCAAAGTTATTGTTATTGTAATCATCCATTGAGATTCAAAATGCATGCTGACAAAATAGAGATGTTGATTCTTCTCGATGCTTGGAAGAAATAAAAAACTCTACCAAAGATACATATGACTATTTTTATGTTGTTGATATTGTTTGGTGGGAGTATTTTTTCATGGAGAAAAATGACATAATTTCAAACTCTACAAATGGAGATTTTTTCTTGAAGACTCCATTTCATTGGCTGCAAAGTATGTCAAATGAAAACGAGGAAATAAATGTTGAACCAGAAGGTGTTGATCCTTCTCAAGCAGAGGAACAGGGAAATGCATATTGGGTCTAGAATATCATCTGCACGACACGAGGAAATGGAAGACCTTTCCATAGGCTTAGTACTAGATACTAAGGAAGATCTTATGATTGCAGTTTTGGCTATAGAAGATGGACGTGGTTATCCACTCTGGAATGAAAAATTTATGAAGCTCAAAAAAGAAAATGAAGAATTTATATCCATTGAAGTACATTGGTATGCAACAGACACACACCCATTTGATGGTGTGTACAAGCCATATCATGCATGGTGGTTGAGAAAAAGGTTTGCAAAAAAAGAAAAAGAAAGGGTCAAAATGTACATCATCATCGCATTGAAATTTTGAATTTAGAAGATGTTGACATACTAGTTTATGACTTCCAATTTACAAAGCAAGGGACTCTTCGCTCCAAGACTACAGAGATTATCAAAAGATTGTTCGCACAAGAAATAGTTGCATCATGGGAGTCCGTTAAATCAAGGCGTAGATTGAGAAGAAATATGTCATATGAAATGTTGGGCATACATGAAGACTCAAACGGTGCACTTATTAATAGTAGAGAAGAATACGAGTCATCTACATCTTCATCCCATCATTTATCTAAAGAAAATGTAGTCTATGATGGTGTGTCGGAATCCATGTGTTGATTTCAATATTTGCACATGAAACATTTAATTTTTTTATTATTAAGATGACATTGTCTATGTGGCAACTTTAAAGGAGTGTTTCAATTTTTAATATGAATAACCTGAACGTCTTATGGTTTAATATATGATTTTATTATGAGTATTATCAGAAATTCCTTTATTTTATATGGAAAGAGTGGTCTAATAATTTCTTGAATAAGTTTTGTTTAATATAGTGCAAGTTTTATATATTCTTACCAAGAGGTTTAATAAACAAAACTTTAAATTATGATAAAATGATATAATTATGTCATTTTTGAAATAGTGTGCTACCAATAGCATCAATTTTCAATTTGGGGATTGATTTTAAGGTTATTTTAAATAATAATAAGGATTGTTTCCGTCCATGTACACATTTTAGCCCCCTCAAAAAAGAGGTGCTATCGGTAGCACCACTTTTTGATTTGCAGGTGTTTTTTGGTGTTTTTTTTTTCCACAAATATAGGAGTTTTTATGGCTAGAATTATCATTTTGAGTATAAAGTTCTCATCAAGTTGTGTAACATGTTATTTCTCATCTTCTTCTTTTGAGTAGCAGGCCTATATTCCCAATCTGTGGGGTCATGGTTTACCAAGTTCCAACATGATTGTTCCAACTATCCATGTATTTAATATAAGTGTTTTTAACTGTGTTTTACAAATGCCTTCATAAGAGGCCAAATGACAAGTTGTTAACTTGTTAAAATTACATAATAATAATAATAATAATAATGTATTTTTTGTCACTTGGTCACAAATTTAAATTTTCCAATCTTAATCAAAATAATTATTAAAGCTTATGCATAAAAATCAAAATAATTATTAAAACTTATGCATAAAAACATTAAATTAGAAGTACATCAAATCAACAAAATGTTGATTTTCCATGTTTGCATTACCACTAACGGGTGTCAATTAAATATTAATATAGTTAAATATATCACTTGGAAAAATGAAAGACTATCCAAAAACATCATGAAGTTAAAATTATTTAATAGTGCAGTGGTACAAAGGGGACCGACATTATTCAACCAAAAAACATCGCAATAAATATAACACAAATTTCAACACTACAATGAAGAAACCAACGGAATTTTCAACATTATAATGAACAATATTGCCTCGAAGAATATTATTATAATATTTAACATATCTTTTATTCTTTTCAAAATTATTCTTAATCTTTTATTATAATATTTCACATATTTTTGTACTTATCAATCATATTTTTATTTTTTATTTTTTAGGGAATGATGTTGAGAGTTATATATATCTTTCACTTTCTTTAGTTATATTATTTTTTATATTATAAAGCATTTATATTATATTATTTTTTATATTATAAAGCATTTATATTGTGAATGTAGATAGTCGTATGAAAATGCATTTTACATTTGTTTTTTCTAACTATGTGAAGAGGTCATCTTTGTGTTTAATTTGTTTATGTATCGAATTAATAATAATTTCACTATAATGAATTATCCTAATCATTATATAATGAAATGTTATTATTTTAATCATTGATCTTGAATCAATGATTTAGTAGTTATAAGGTGTAATGCATGTTTTGGTGTTTTGGCAAGTATGCCACAACTGGCAAGTTTAACACAACTATTCGATATGTTGGTACGTATGGCCACTATTACGAAGAGCCTTAGCCCATTCACTAAACCTATAAGAACCAACCTAGCAAGTGTAGCAAGTGTTGTTGAAACATTCTTTATAAACTTAGTTGTAATAAATTTATGCCTAATGAACTCTAGTAATAATAGTCATAAATCTAATATGAAAATATAAATGAAATGTTGTGTTATAATGAATTATTGAAATCTAAGATTCATACTTCGTTGGTGAAGAAAAATATGCATATCAAGATACCCTTTATGAGGGTGGCTTTGAGGGCATTGATATGAATGACCTCATATGTCTTCCCCACAAAAGGTTACCAAAATGAAATTATGAGCTTTTGATGATGATAAATGATAAACCAAAAAACTCTATAGCATCCAAATGATTACAAAGTTGCAGAGACAAGTTCCCTCCCTTTTATTAGGTTATTTTATAGTCAATCAAAGGTGGGTTCCTCACTTCTTTCATATTTTAGGTTTATTGGTCTAAATCTAAAAGTGAGTTCCTCACTTCTTTCATATTTTAGGTTTATTAATCTAAATCGATACACTTATGATCTATGATACAACTAAGTAAAGAGAAAGAGTATTATTTTTTTGGGTAAATATGAAATTCTAATTTCCATATACTACAAGACATTTCAAAAAAAATATTCAATATTCTTATATTTCAATGTTATGTACACCATAATGATTGTGCCTTCCATATTGGCCTTTCTAAAAAATGGATTCATAATAACTATCATGTTCTCAATGGGATGAGCTTCATTATAACTATCATATTCTCAACTCGGACATCCTATTGTTCCCATCGATGAAGCCTTAAAAGAAACCATAATACTAAGTGAATGAGATGGGGGACCTTAATAATAATAGAGGTGTTATAAAGTTTTATCCAACAATGAGTTTCAAACCATGGAATTGGGAGAAACGGGGTTTGAACTTCAAGTGTGATGGAGAAAGCTAATGGTATGCTAATATATATACACATGTTTAATAATTGTTCTCACAATCCAAGGTCCCTTTACAATGTTTAAGTCAACTTCAACCATGCATTGTCTTTACATTTATAAGACCATAGTTCTCACAATTAAGGAAATTTTAGGGGTGAAATTTAGCCTATGAGTTATTTTTTTACCATTTTTTCCAAAAACAATTGACTAATTTACCTTCTTTTTCAAAGATGATTTGCCCAAATTCTATGGGATAATTTTTTTTTACTTTAAAAATCTCCAAAAATCTCCAAAAATTATGTAAAGTCCTTATATATATATATATATATATATATATATATATAAACATTTTATGGCTGCAAATTTAAGAATGAATAAGATTCGCCAAGGTTCCTACACTTTGAGAAAATTATGGATCCTTAAAAAGTTCCCTGCTCATAATCTATGATCCGTAGATAATGCTACCAATCAAATTGAACTAGGAACAATTGAATGTGTCATTACTAAAAAAATTGATTAGAGCATAGGAAAATTACAATAGTGGTTAACACCAATAGTGTTGTTTATTCGACAAATACTTTGATTTGAATTAGATATGGCCAATGTCCCTTGTTTGTTCTTTTCATATGTTTTATGAAGATTAATATGGAAAAATTTGTGTATTTTTTGTACTCAACTTATGTTTTAGACTTCGTAGTTGAGTCCATGATTAGGAGGATAATTCTCTCATTGGAATGAGAGGATAAAACTCCAAATAAATACTCCAACCTAATTTTGGTATCAAGGGAAAAAAATTTAGGGGTGATATTTATCCCATGTGCTCACTTTTTACCTTTTTCCAAAAACATATTTGTCAATTTCCATTTTTTTAAATGATTGGCCCAAATTCTGTGGGATATTTCTTTTTACTCTAAAAATTACCAAAAATTTCTAGAAACTATATAAATTTCTTAGAAATTTCCTTAGTTGTCCATGAATGTAAGGGGGCACTACTACTTTTATGTTTTCTTTTTTATTTTCATTTTCTCCGTTATTAACCATAGGACTTTGCATTTTTCTATTTTCATATATTCCAATTTTGGATGTAAATTACTGTACAATGGTATGCTAAGAAATCCAATTTTTATAATTTGTTGCACTATATAATAAATTTGACTTGAGTCAATTCTTAGTAAGTTTGCTTAGGCCATCTACAATTTCACTTACTAAGAGTTTTATACAAAGTATTTTTTTAAATCCAAGTGCATGAACTATCATAAATTTATGTCATATACCAACAAACATATAAAATAACAAGTTATATGTATTTATTACATTGTAACATGTTTATACTATAAGATAGCATTTCATGTTGTTTTTCAAACATTCAAAACATACCATATCTTTTATTTAATTTTGTTTATGGGACTATCAAAACTTATCATTATAAAATGTGTTGAACGATATAATTACATACACAAACATGTGATTTGCAATAACTTGGATTTCATTTCATAACCAAAATAGTGTTGCTTTCCCTTTTTAGTAGTTAGAAAGGTTAACTAATGAAATAATTTCCTCCTTCAAGGTAACTCTCCATGCATCTCAATCATGTGGACCAAGCATTGGGTGCTTGGTCATCTCTACTTGAAAGGCCTTGTTGATGGAAGCTAAGCAATTTTAAGTCTTGTTCATTAACATGACTCGGTCCTTAGTTTGTAACATAGGTAGGAAACCATTCAAGAAAATATATGCACGAGGCAAAACAAACAAACTCAAGAAAGACTCATCTCTTCCTCTTATACAATGACTCTTCTTATGAAGTTCGTTTACACCTAGCTAGATAACAAATTGATGTATGAGATCTCTATTATTTATAAGACAAGAGACGTCAACTTAATGATTTGATTATTAAAATTTGTAAATGTCTACATACCCTGCCCTTTACTAAAATTAAAATTATAACCCTCTATATATCTATATATAATTATTATTAATATCCATATCTTGCTATTTACTTTTTCACATATCAATATGTAAAAAGTTATATATATATATATATATCCATATCGTCCTATTTACTTTTTCACATATCAATATCTCAAATGTTTTATATAACTAAGTTAAATGTAAATAATCTTATTAATGGTCAAGAAGGTTATGAATGAGAACATCGTAGCTTGCGTCCGGAGAAGCAATAAATCTCATAATAAAATAAGTGTGATCTTAAAATACTCATTATTGTCCAAATAGGGATTTTTTTTATCTTTGTTTCTGGCTAGTTTTACCATTTTTATGTCATAAATTTTCACTGAATTTTCAAAAACTTTAAAAAACACTATTGAATTTTATAAAATATGAATGTTAAGGTTTTTTTTGTCACCTCTTTAACAACAAAAAATTACAGATCTTGTAGATTGAATTCACCAAATTCCAGCAGAAAAGTCAAAATTCACCAAATTTTGTTGATTAAATTCACCGGCAGATAAATACAAATGGACTAAGCTACCGACCCGACGATTTTGCCCGGCGGCAATTGTCGCGCCGGCGCTCCGACCACCGGACCTGCATTCCTCCCGTCGTCGGCCCCTCGCCAAACCCGTTAGACCAACCCCGTTCTTCCGTCGTCGCCGTTAACTCCCGTTGTCCATCGCCGTCTCCCCTCCACGTCCCTTCCCTGCATTCAATTCACCACCTACATCTACCTTAGGCGAGACGATCCCTGGAACTTGCCAATTCAAACAACACTCCCGCCCTATTGTGAACAGTCTCAACGCTATTGCCTGCCCTGAGAATCCTTCGACGGAATGCCCAGATTGATCTCTGATTATTATCTGAGCATTGGGGATTGGAAAAATCCCATCGGAGATTGATTAAAACCCATCGGGAATCGAATTACGGGGCTACTTGTTTAATTGTGATGTCGATGTTTGTTTTCTTCGATTTTTTTCTCTTTCAATGGATGAAAGGAAGTGCTGAGAGGATGGATCGGGACGAAGTCCATGGATCACAAATTTAACACGCAGAAAATTCAACGGGACTATTTCAGGATTTGATGCCTAAGAATCGAATCGACGAGGAGTATGGTCTTCCATATTATAGATCAATTCTGTTCGCGAGGTTCACCTTTATGGGCGCATTGCAAGCATTGCTCCTGATAGGCAAACTCCAGATCGTACTCCAGGTTATCCAGGATGCTCATGAAATCCAAATGGAATCTCTCTACAGTGGATACGGATTCGTAAGAGAAAGGAAGGAGGTAGTCAGCCCTCTTCTACTTCCAATTCGAAAAAACCTTGGGGGCTGAATACCGAACGGACGCTAATGCTGGTAGGTAAACGGGTTCTTACCTTGCTGCCTTTACTCTAGCTGTTAGCCATCAAACACATCTCGAGCTGCTTTCTCCTTTACTACTGATGGGTACCAATCCCGGTCGCGAACTGCTGCTTTAACTCGATCAACTGTATCAATTGGATATGACACTGGATTTATACATTCTTAAATTAGACTGGTGGTTCTATAAATGGAAGCGTTGTTCTGTTGGGACAGGAACTGAGCGAAGGAAATCTACAGGATATGGGTATCGCTCTCGAAAGACAGACTCTAGATCAGGATCATGAAATGAAATGGGCTCTGCTGACCAATCTCTACAATTTGCTTCCAATTCAAAAAAACCTTGGGGGCTAAGTAAGTGACTCAGCTTTGGACAGGTTATGATATTCACTCTTCGCTGGAGGTAGTATCGCGCAACAAGACTTAGTTTGGCTCAAGGAAAGGGCTTAGTTTGCTCAGTTTCTGAACATGTCAAAATCTTTCAGATTTTCTTGAAGAAACGAGCGAGCAAAGAAGATATCTAATTTCATTTCAATGAGTGCAATTTTATATCAGAAAAGGACTCATATGTTTAGCTTTATAAAATGAAATGTCACAAGTAAATGACTCCTGAAAAATAGAAGGATTTACAGGATTTACAGGCCACAAAACTGATCCATGAAACTGAGGATTTACAGGCCTAGGTTTTCGGTGCTAAGGCTTTTGTAGTCTGTGCAGTGAGACAGCTTAATGGATTCAAATAGAGACTACTTGTGGGCATTTGCTACCTACTTAACATGAGAGTAAACGTGCTGCTTCTATTTTTCTATATCAACACTAATGTCTACTTACCATGAGAGTAAACGTGCTTCTTGTCTTTTTCTATATCAACACTGTCTTTTGTTTTGATATATAGGTTTGTAGACAGATAAGAACTAGAGTGCTCTTTTCCTGCGTGTTTTTCTGTAAACAGGAATACAAATAGTGAGCTTGTTCATGCAGTGATATCTAGTTTGTAGTTCAATAAACAGATCAAGGACCAAAAATAGTAAGTTTTTTCTCGCCCATTTTAGTCTTTCTTCATATATTTCAGTTGTAGCAAATTGGATGCTAGCAGTTTGCTTGTGAGGACCAGTTGGCCAGAAAAGGGGAGTGACAAGACACTCTTTACAGAAAAACAAATCCAGGAAACAAATCATTATCATTTCCTAGTTAGAATGCTTTGTTTATGAGATTACAATCCTGGCAGATGCTCAACTTAGCAGTTAAAACACATCTAGGACTTCTATTCTAATTTCTTTAGGAACACAAATACTCTTTCCAAAAAGTTTATTTAGTAGACTTGTCCATTCAGCTTGGTGTGGCAGGTTGCAACTGATAACCATAGAAATTAGACACAGAGGGGCATGTGGGATGAAACAGAAAATCTTTTCTTGTATACAGCATAAAATTTGGAGGAAAGTGCTTTTTTTTCCCCTTTATGTTTTATTCTCTATTTGGTGATGGGAGGTGTGAAGTTTGTTCAAGTTAATATCAGTTGCAGTAGAAATGGTAATGAATGGAATACATTTGACAAGTTTTCCTAATATCTATGAGAGCTTTTCTGGATACACCTATTTGCAAATTAATACCATTTTTACTTCAGAGATCACTAGGAATTGTAGGTACATGCTACAACACAACATTGATAGGGCCCTAGGGGTATTCAAATGGCTATGTTTGACCTTCCAAAAGCTCTCGACTGCCAGTGTGGAATTGTCCCAATAGAGGTATTGTTTCTTCTCTTAGGTGTAGTTCCAGGAATTTTACACGGCTTCCTTCAACCTATACGATCAGTTGGGGAAATTGAAAATAAATCTTGTGATTAGCTGGACCTACCTTACTCTTGAAACTAATTGCGCTGACAACTAAATAGTTCACCATTCCAAAATTTTGACTCCCTTAATGAATTGACTTATATTACTATGACTATTATCAGTTCCATCTAAACAATACAATGGCTTAGATTTACAATACTTATCCAAAATGGTCTCTTAACAAGCAACTCAAAGCCACTTAATTGAAAACTATAAAATCCGCATTTAAATGAGATAACAACAAAGGACATTGGGATGAGAGATATTTTGATGCTGCTTTCATCCCTTAAGGTGCCATCACCTCCCAAGGTTGATGCTCTTGCTGAACTTGGTATCCTCTTGACCAACACTACAATTTTTTTCCAAAGTGGTCTATGCTTGTTCTAATTAACTTTTCCATAGAAATCAGTTCAATTGTCCTCAAGTCTAAGGATCTGAAATCTGTTATACTACTCTTGCAGAGGGTACCTACTCTCAAACCTCTCTTGATTCTAAATAAATCCCCTTAATTGGGTTTCTTGATTCTGACTAGATCATGGAGGTCAGTGTCTACCTTCATTGAATGTCAAAGGACATCCATGACTGTACCATACATCTGGGGAAACACAGTTGTTATCCCATGCAGGACCTTGAAGGATCACTCTTTTTTCTCTTTGGCTAAAACATGCAGGATTTATCCTTGATCATGAGTACATTGGATTGTCCATGTCAATCACTAGTGGTCTATTTCCATGTTCCGCCCCACCTTAAGCAGGCATTTGTGGCTTCATACGTTCTTCCTATAGCTAGATTCCAGTCTAGCTGCTTCCATCCTCTTTTTCATACACCCAAGAAAATTAACAAACTTTTCTTTGTTGTCTTTTTCTTGTAAAGATTCTTACTCAAGATCATTCTGGGTCATCCTCATGATGTGATGGATTTCACGAAAGTGCACAATTGCTTTCATGAATTGATTAATGAGGATAGTGGGTATGCCAATCCACAACAACATTATAAGACGAGGTAGTTGGAGCAAACATGATAGGCCCATTGAGATAAAAGAGGTGAAGTCATCATCTTATTAACCTTGATCCATTTTTTTGAAGTCAACTTAAGTGTTTAAGGTCTTTTTGATGTGGTTGGAAAGGTAAAGACTCTAGAAGGAAAGGAACTAGCTAAGCCTTTGACGTCCTTAGAAGATTAACTTCTAACTAGCTATTTTCCATCCATAAGGAATCCCCATGACAAATGACTTTCTACCTTCAAGCTCTGGGATATCTTCGGGCCTTGGATTAGAGCAGATGAATTCACCTTTATTGGCTGAGACTGAGCCTAATCCTGTTGGATAAACTAGCAGAAAGTCATCCGTAGAATTCCTCGTGATACCTTCTTTGTTGACTTGTCTCAGGTTACCTTTTCCCACCCCATGAAACATTGGGAATGGGCAGACTGTATTGATTAGTGGTCAAGTGAGGAGGGCCTTGGAATACAAGAAGGTTCATTGAATTTCTTCTTTCTATCTTGATGTAGCAATGTAGTAGCATCACTGATTCAAGGTGACATAGTGACTTGACTCAGATCCCAATCTTCTAAGCTCCAACCTGACTCTCTGCTTTACTGCATTCCTCTAAGTTCGGAGATCAAACTTAAGTGTGGGGAGACCATTTTTGACTTACCATTTTGATATTTGTTACATAACATAGCATAGCATTTTAATATTTGTTACATAACATAGCATCGCACTTTACTCCTCTTTGATAAAAAACATTTAAAATTCTAATCCGATGGTTTATATTCCTTTGCAAATGTAGTAAAGAAATTTTCCTAAATCATTCCTATTTTGCCCTTTTTTTCTAGAGCATTAATTATTTACCAATGGATATATGCTCCTTTTACTTGTTTGGGGAGGGAAGGATTTTTCTTTTTGTTATGGGAGGGAAGGGGAAGATAGCTTTTTAGAATCAATCAAATGGGTAATTGAGAACTTCTTCCCTGAACAAATGTTGCACTAAGTATCCATGTATTTGAACAAAATCATTTCTTAAAATTGTACATTTTTTTTTGGGACCCAATAACTATTTTACCGCAGGATGCCGATGGTTCAGTTCCTTTCTTTTGGGGCACGGCAGCTAATGATTACCTTGTCCTATCTAATGAACCAAATGTCCTTAAAGAAGGCTGTTGAAAATCTATTTCTCCTTTTCCCCGAGGTAATATTAGACTTGGAGCTTAACAAACATCACACATTATTATTTTTTAGTTTCTTATATATACAGGTATTGCTTTTTCCTTTGCGAGTTGTTTTTTCTCTACATCAGGTGGCTTGCAGAGTTTTGAACATCCTTTGAATAAGTTGATGCTAGTGCTTCGTGTTGATAGTGAAGGGAAAATGTGTGGGGCCAACATCAAAGTAGATGTTTTTGCTAAGAAGCAGGCTAGCATGCCTAGAGTAGGTAGTGTGGCCAATTGGGCCAATGAATTCTAATACCAACAATTTGGAATTAAAAGCATCAAATTTATTTTTATTTAATATAGAATAAATGTCACATGGTGACATTTCATAATGAGCCATTGAATCAATTTTTTATTTAAAATTGGCATCAAAGGCTCTATGCAAAGTTGGTTATTTCAACCCCTTCTTATGATGTTATGGTTGAGTTGTGTGAACCATTCTAATGTGGGTATGTGCATTGGCAATTTAGCTAGCTCTTTGCAAATTTGGTTATTCCAACCCCTTTTTTATTGATGTTATGGTTAACTTGTGTGAACCATTCTAATGTGGGTATGTGCACCTGCCTAAACTAGTTTTATGCAAAGTTGGTTATTCCAACCCCTTCTTATTGATGTTATGATTGAGTTGTATGAACCATTCTAATGTGGATATGTGCACGATCATTTTTTTTCAATTTTTAATATTTTGAAAGTTATTTATAAATTCATATTTTTTAATTTGAACATCTCTGTTTTTAGTAAATCAATAAGTTCATTACCTTGTAGCATATGTGGTT
>LPNX010847051.1:0-40524 GCA_001517045.1 Pseudotsuga menziesii
GTTTCAACAAAAAGAGTTTGGGTCAATATCTCTCGAAATTAAGGGTATTCTTTAATATCCCACGATCGCACGTGCTATGTGAGAGGTTCATTAAGTGAAGTCCCCGTGATTTGCACCAACACAAAATCTTCCTCGATGGGTCCATTCAACATGTGAAGCAACTGGTGATCTTGCCAATGATCCTAGAGATCAACATCGAACATGTTCTCAGTTTCAATGAGCCTCTTCTCTTTTGGATCAAGTTTTTGAGAATCATGATCCATAAAATTTTGCAGAAGATTTAGGAAATCTAGATTGGAATGCCTCTATGGATGAGGAATATCGTTCCTTAATGGAGAACGATACTTGGGATCTTGTACCTCTTCCAAAAGGAAGAAAACTTGTTAGATGTAAATGGGTCTATAGAACTAAGTATGCATCGGGTGGAATTGTTGAAAGAATTAAGGAAAGGTTAGTTGCCAAAGGTTTTTCCCAAGTTTAAGGGATTGACTACAATGAAACCTTTTCTCTTGTCGCAAAAATGAACTCCATTCGCCTTGTTCTTTCCCTTACATCCTTACATAACTGGGAAGTCCACCAAATGGATGTCAAGTATGCATTATTACATGGTGATTTACAGGAGGAAATTTACATGGAACAACCTCCTAGATATGTTCAGAATAACTCTAGCCTTGTCGGTTGCCTTAAGAAATCCTTATATGGCCTTAAGCAAGATCCTAGAGCTTGGTATGCCAAAATGGATAGATTTCTACTTGACACTAGTTTTTCTAGATTCCATTCTGACCCCGATGTCTATACCAAGAATGTAGGAAACCATCTTATCATACTTGTTCTTTATGTTGATGATCTTATCCTTACTGGTAGTGACCCTAAGCTTTTAAACCATTTGAAATCCAGTCTTAAGAAAATTTTTGAAATGTCAGACTTAGGACATGTGCATTATTTTCTTGGTATCCAAGTCTTGTAGATCAAAGAATGAATCTTTTTTTGCAATTCTAAGTATGCTTGTGACCTTCTTCGTCGCTTTCAAATGGAAGATTGTAAACCAGCCCCTTATCCCTTCCAATCTAGAGTCAAACTTTCTGCCTCTTGTACTTCACCTGAAGTAGATGCCACCTTGTATCGCCAGCTTGTTGGTAGTCCCTTATACTTGACTCATTCTCATCCTAAACTTTCCTTTGTCATTGGTCATGTTTCCTGTTATATGCAAACACCTCATGAAAGTCACTAGAAATAAGAAAAAATAATACTTCGATATATTCAAGGTACAATTTAGTTTGGGATTCATTACAGTACAAGGGGACACCTTTGTTGGTTGGTTTCACTGATTCAGATTGGGTCAGTGATTCTAAAGATCAAAAGTCTACTACAGGTTATGTTTTCAGTATGGGATATAGACCTATCACTTGGGATTGTAAGAAACAACAAGCTCTTTCTCTTTCTTCAGCATAAGTAGAATATCAAGCCGCAGTTAATGCCAGTCAGGAAGCTTTATGGCTTCGATAAATCCTATCAGAGTTTGGATTCGAGCAGCAACTGACTACTCCACTTTGGTGTGACAATCAAAGTTTCATCAAGATCACCAAATATCGATTTCGACATCAACGTAGCAAACACATTTAGCTGCATATGCACTTCATTCCTTCTCCTAATAGTGCCACTTTTGTCTTCAATCCTATCCCAAGTTGTTCTTAAGGGTGGATGTTAGGATATTTAGACACTTAAGAGTTAGTTAAGATCAACTTGTTTAATATATATGTTAGGAAAAGTGTGTTTCTTTAGTATGCATTTGTAAATATCTAATCCGACTGTCGTGATATGTTCTATTCATAGAGTGACCTGAGAGTTCATCTTCTCTTAGATCATACCTACCCTTGATTCATGGCTTAACACTCAATTGGTCCATGATATCTATTTAAAGAGCATGGAGGGTCATTGGCTAGTTGATCGATTATGAGAAACTCATTTGCGACTTTCTTTCTTTTGCATAATAAACTACATCAAGTAGCTATTTGGCTAGGGTTGTGGATTGTTTCCCTCTCGAGGATTTAAACCATGCCAAAACATCAGTGTGTCAATTTGTGATATGTTTGTGTGAGTGGCTTCTCTTGTTGTTCAGTCTGTTGGGAGTACCTTGTGTACCCAAACACTTCCGTAGTCAATCCCTTGTAGGACCTGAACTTTGGTACTCTCATGTTGAGAAATTTGCACTAGCAGTTGTTTATGTTGTTCAGAGGTTGTGTCACTACATTTTAATTCGAATAACCACTGTATTCGTGGATGTAAATCCATTTTAGTATATTTTAAACTTACATATAATCAGGCGGGGGGGATTTAAAAAATGGATCACCATACTCCAAGAGTTAGACCTTGATTTTCAATCCACTAAGTCTAAGAATTCTTTGGTGTTCACGAAACTTATTTATGAGTTCCCTAGTGACGATATTTCTAAGATAGAATATGACTCATTTCCCAATGAATATTTCTTCTTAATTTCCACCTCGGACCCTTGGTATGGATACATCTTGGTATATCTCCCAAATTTGAAGTATCCAGCAACCTCTTCACGAGAAGAACGACGAAAACTATGGTTTAATGCTAAAAAATGCCTCATTATCGGTGACACTCTCTATAGAAGAAAGGTAAATTCAATCTTGCGTCGTTTCCTGAATAATGAAGAGGTTGAGTCTGTTTTGAATAATTCCCATAATGGAGCATTTGGGGGTCATTTATCTAGGCTAGAAACAAATTAGAATATTTTGTGCACCGGTTAGTTTTGGCTCACAATATTTAAAGATTGCGTGGAGGTTGCTAAGTGGTGCCATCCTTGTTAGATTTTCACCTAAAAAATGTGGTCACATCCATCTCCTCTCTTTCCCATTATCATTGTAGGACCCTTTACTAAGTGGGTCATCAAATTTATGGCATGCAACCCAGTTTTTGTTGAGGGTATAAATATTATCATTGTAGTTGAGTACTTTACTAATTGGGAGGAGGAAATACATACTATGAAAGCGGATGGTCAAACTCCAACCTAATTTGTATTCAATCATATCATCAATCGATTCAGTAACCTGAAGGAGATTGTCACTAACCATGGTAGTCACTTTCAAAATAAAATGATGATTGAATTAGATACTATGCTTGGCCTTAAACAATATCATTCATCTTCATTTTACCCACACGCAAATGGACAAGTTGAAGTCGTTAACAAAAATTTGAAAACCATACCCTAGCAGACAATTAGTGCTAGTAGATATAATTGGAATATCCTGATTTATACTTCACTTTGGGCATATCAAACCACTGTCAATATTGCCACAAGTTTTTTGCATTTTCAACTTGTTCATGGGGTGGAAGCAGTGAAGGCTATCAAATGTGAAATACCATCGTTAAAACTAGCTATACAAATTTTACCTGAGACTTTAGTTTTAGAACAATGCTTGTTGCATTTGGAACACTTAGATGAACAAATCATAGATGTGCTCACAACAAATGAAACACATAAGCAATGAGTGAAGAATCAGTATGATAATTTTATTAAACTTAGGGTTTTCTCTGAAGGTCACCTTGTATTAGTCTATAACCAAGAAAAATAACCTTCAGGTCCAAGAAATTTTAAATCATTGTAGATCAGACCCTATATAGTGTCTAAAGTTCCAAAAAAGGTTCCTATGAACTAGTAGATTACGATGGAAAAAAGCTATCGAAGCCCAGAAATGGGCTCTCCATGAAGAAGTATTACGCTTAAGCTATATGTGTTTTCTTGTATATAGTTATATAGTGTTGTAAATTTTTCTCCTTCTTCATGTTTCTTATACAATATTTTTTGTGTTTCAGGTGTTCACTAAGTGCTTCATAGGATTCATTGATGGCTCTAGCCATCACACTTGTAATCTCACTCCACTTTCTTTGGTTATATATTCACCTGCAAGTCATCTAGTTTCTTTATGAGGTGCTTGTTTAGGACCTTCTACTAACAACATGGCTAAATATAGCACTATTATTGAGATTCTTTCAGATGTTGTTTCCCATAGAATTTCATGTGTCGAAGTTAAACTTGAATCTCAATTATTTGTATCTCAACTTAATTGTGATTACCAGGTAAGGGGTACTTCTTTAGTTAGTCATTTTTTTAAAATTAGATTACTTGAAAGACAATTTGAATATATTACATATAAGCATATTTCAAGAAATCAAAACACTTTAACTGACGCATATGCAAATTATGTCCTTAACTGCCATTTGTATCATAAATTATAAAAAATAACCAAGCATACATCCAAAACACATGTAAATATGAACTGTCATATGTATATATATATATATATATAAATAAGTAAAAAAATACATAAAATGATTCCAAGTCGATATATCCAGTCAATAGTACATATCAAAATACAAAATTGGGATCATAATTCCTCATGATGCAAATACTCCTAGGGAGAGCTCGGAGCCTCAATTGCCTCTGCCACTACTTTTTTGTAACAAATGACACATCTAGATACTTTCTGGAGCAATATCAATCATGCAGGGAGAACTCCCTATACATTCTCCTCCATATTTATAGGAATCATATCCATCCAAATAGTAGGAATATCATGACTCAAATGGAAAAATTTTCCCTCAAGTGTCATAACTTATAAGAATGGTGTCATCTCCGCCTACCTATGTCGGTCGTACAATAACTCTAGGATTTCCATCTAGTCTTACTGGTTCAATATCTAGATCATGCAATATGATTAGGATTAGATTCAAAAAAAACATAAGTATGCATATTTACAAACTAAATATCATATTTAATATATAAAAAATAAATATACAAATCTATTCCCTTGCTTCTTCAGGAGGAAGCATGAGTTCAGGGTCTCCATCAAAATATAAACCTACATATGGAAACTGCTCACTGGAAGGAACCTGTCGACTCCACCATGCCTTAAATTCATCATCAAAATCAACTCTTGTGTCTTCACCCACCCCCCAGCCTCACCAAGACCTCACCCCACCTAGTGAATCTAGGATCAAAAGGATGGGAGAGTGGGAGGGTCACTCTTGGGCTCAGGCCTAGAATCCTCTCAAAGAAGAACAAAGTCAGGATACTTGCATAACCAAATTTTTTCTTCTTTCTCATCTTGCAATCAGTAAGCTTCCTCTTCATGTTTACTACAAGATCAGTGCACCAATTAAAAACTACATTTCGCAAGCATTATATACCAAGATGCATATAGCTAAGGGTAGCTAAATGCAATGTTGCTACACCTACAACCCATGTAATGGTAGTAACAATAAATTTTAGCAGAAAAAATATGATTTGTGCAGTGAAAATTTGACTTCCTGACTTATGTGCTCTTGGAATGCAATAGGTGTTGACACAGTCTTGAACAATCAAGTCCCCCACACCATGGACCGAACCTTTTAAGTTTAATGCTACTCAATGACATGATAAAAGGATGATAAAATAAATATCTTCCATGATCATCTCTATAACTTCACCTTGGAGGTAAAATACACCATGTTCGGGATCCCAATACCTCACCAATGCTTCTAAGAGTCTCAGTTGAGCTCACATGTTCCGCGTGTGAAATAATTTTAGTCACCCACACTGGTGCAGTGCATTTAGAGTCAATGGGTCAAGAATTACTTCCCTATCCATCTCCTCATATTACCTTTCTTGGTATATAATTTCCATACCTACAAATTTTCACTTATTTTGATCAATATTTATGTTTTTATTTGTGAATTGTGTGAAAGGCGAGTGCAGTTCACTGCAACTCGCATCCCACATGCGAGTGAATAGTTGTTCACTAGCATTTTTTCTGTGAACACGTGAGTGCACAAGCCTTCACCCACCCATTGGGGTGCCTACCCATACTTCAATTCAATTCAAGGTATTGAAAAGAAGAGAGAGGAAAGTTTTCAATTCAATACCCTCTATAAGGGTTGCTTGTTATTGGGAATTGGTCATGGCATCATTTAATTATTTGTTTAAGGACATATTATGCACTTTTTTCATAGAATATCACAATCTTCCTCACTATATTTTATTGATATTATTTAGCATAATAATATTAAGTGTTTACCTTCATCACACTCAATACATCAAAATGTCCATCCTTTATGGAAGCTTCAATGTATTTAGTGACACCTCCAATTCATATCTCATGGAATACTTCAACAATCAATTCCACATTTAGTTCATCATTTGTGGAACCTTCAACTCATTTACCACAACCATCATCCCATCCTTTGTGGTGCCTTCATCTCAATAAGTGCCACATTCTATTCATTCATTATGGCACCTTTAGTAAAATCAATCTCTTGTAGCACCTTGCAACATTCAACACCATATTCTATTCATCCTAAGTGGCACCTTAAAATTCAATCCCACTAAGTATGACATGTGGGACATTCTACATTCAACATTTCAAGGAATGTAAACTCTCATTACTATATCTTTAAAGGATTTTTCCAATTTGGGGCTATATCAACTATTAACGCTCAGATCTCGCACACATGTGACATTTTTATGATTCTTACAGTAAGGTGTTATCAACATATAGAATGCATCCCTCCGAAGAAACAATAATCAAGATCCATAAACTAGTATGAATCTTAAATTCCAAAGAATAGTAAAAAATACAAGGTCGTGCAATGGAAACTTTGTTTATGTGCACTACTGCATGTATTACCAATTGTGTTCCCACGTGAGCCTAGTGCATATTTCCCTTCGATATCCATGTGATTGTCAAAACAACAGGATCTCAACCACCAACCTCTCATTGAAGGCTCATGAAGGCTCCTCACTGACAAAAATTCAAACTTGTATGTTCAACGTGATGGGGGATCATTCAATAGCCCCATTTGTGTACCTTGGGTCGAGTTAATGAGGTGATGGGATTAACACTTGGATATAGTTATTTCTTGTCCACCTCTTGGCCTATGGGTATGCATCATTAAAGAAAATATTAGAGAAATGTTATGTTTCTAGAATTGTGTTGAAGCTCCTCATAGCTCGCCTCTTTTGTAACACCCCAGTATTGACCCCGTTTTCATTTAAATAATATGATGTAAATAGTCATGGTGTGGAGATCAAGGAAAAATCCCCACCATCGATTTAGTGTTTTGTTTCGGTGATTAAGATTTAGGCCGATGGTGTTTTTATGCTAGCTGAACGTTATAAGTTTGGACATCATGTTAAATTTGCAATTTTTAATTAAAATCCTATAGCCAGCTATGTCAATGCAACAAAATGAGATGGGTGCATGATTTTTCGTAAGGATAGGGGGGGATTGGAAGAGTGGGCATAAATTCGAAATGGGTAGAGCACCCATTTCTGAAAAAATGTTTCTTAATTTTCTTGGGAAAGCAAAAGACCAAAAACTCCCGCCTTTCCCTCATGCAGTGGTGTTTCACCTTCCCCTCACTATTTGGACTATGGGGAACATTTTGGAAGCAGATTCTAGCATTCAGGAAGCAAGCAAAAAAAAAGAAAAACTACATCTAAGTCTTGATCCTTCCGGGAATTTTCCTTTTCTGGGAATTGTTTTTATTTTTATGATTTTCCTGTCTATTATTCGTTTCCTGAATGCACATGCCCAGAACGTGTTCAAGTTTTTTCATTGAAAGACCAGAGAAATGATTTCGTTTTGGTAATTGCAGTAGTCAGTCCGGATCAAGAAATGCTCAAAAATTTGTAATCATTGTCCTTGGCTTTTGTTACATTTTGTTAATCGCAGAACTGATATCATTCTGTGTACATCCTAATTTGACATCTGAACTAATTTGGGGAATGGAAATAGAGTTTGGACTTGATTGATAAACCTAGTGTGTGGAGGAACCTCACAGACCAATCTAGAGGGTTGGTTTTCTTCTTTGCATGCCTTTAATAGCACTGGAAGAGAAGGCATGACCTAAGGGACTGTGTATCAGAGAAGGGGGTGATTCCTTGTGTTGGGTGTGTAAATGTTTAGAAGTTAGGATAGATCTGGTGTAGGTGTCTATAGCTCTGGGATTGAGATCACTAGCTTAGCAGTCAGTATTTCCACCTCCTTAACAGCCTGACAAACCCAACTAGAAGGATGGCTTGGATGGTATCCTGATAAACCCATAATTTGGCTTGGTTGTGTCTCATGTGAATCTTGGCTAAGTGTAAACCACTGTCTATGTAAGCCTGATAAACCCAACTAGAAGGATGGCTTGGCTTGGCTGGTAGCATGATAAACACATCTGTTGGCTTGGCTGTGACTTGTATAAACTTTGGCTATGTGTAAATCACTTCCTGTGTAAGTCTAATAAACCCAACTGTGTTGGCTTGGACGAGTTTTATTGTATCTTTGGCTATGGGGAAGTCTACTACTGTTCCTTATTCCTTGGGGAAATCATTCCCAACTCAGGGGTGGCAGTGTTGTTGAGATATTGATGAGCACACTGGCCTATGGTTGGGTCGAATGTTGCAGTGACATAGCTAGTTGCAGGACAAGCTTATAATAAAGATAAGTATTTCTTATGTTTCAATCCCTGCAACTGTACTCGTTTATAAATGAATATGAATATGACGAATGCTTGAATGGAATGTATTTGATGCAGATATATATTTCATGAAGGATGTATAGGTGTATGTAATTTTATTTCAATGAATTTTATAAGTTGTTATGAAGTTAGATCGGTCAGATTGGTGATGGCATGGATGTTGGAAATCAGTTTTATACTTAGAAATTTTCATTCGCAGATCAAAATTCTGCATATTTGAACCTTTTTGCAACTTATGGGATGCAGGATGCGGAAAAGTTCTTTGGAAATTTCGATCTCCGAATTTTACCTTGCACATTTTCCTTTTCATAATTTGTGGGATGTAGGATGTGGAAATGACTAATGGTAAATTTTGATTTCCGCAACTTTGATCTCCACAATGGACATTCCGCATATGGGATGCAAGATATAGAATGTTGCCTGCGGGGTGCGAGAGTGAAATTTTGATATGTTTTTGAATCCACAAGTGAAGCTCTCCACACCGTTGATTTTATGTGGGATGATTCTCCACCATTTGTTTGGGAAAAATAAAGAGTTATACACGGTCTGGATAAGAATGTTAGCATGGGAAATTATTGCTTGTGTAGATGTTGAAATAAAAAAGAAAATTGGGAATCATCATACGAATGTAGAATCAGAGATAGGTAACTCAGGTAGAAGAGTTGGGTCGTGTTCTCTCCTTTGGGGTGGGAGGGGATGTGATAGTGTGGTATCACAGCTGTGGGTTGCATCATTGGGCCTAGATGGGCCAGAATCAGTTGTTAAAAAGGTAAGAGTACCCTATGATACCAACTTGTAGTACACTACAGTATGGTATCAGAGCTGTTGGTTACATCATTGGGACTGGATGGGACGGAAAGAAAAGTGGTTATAGTATTGGGCCTCGATGGGCCGAGTTGGACATTTACAGAGCTTTTGGTTAATAGTTCCCACATATTCTTGGTTTCATAATAGAGAAAAACTACCATGGGCAGTGGGTAAGTGATTTTGGTTTTGACTGTATCTAACAGTTTTGTTATATAACACATTTTTGCAGAATTACAGTCACCTTCAGAAAGGGCAGTGCGATTCTGAATAGTTGGTTCAACCATGAGGACAGATGACATGAATGATTATGCACGAGACCCCAATGCACATGAGGAAGATGCTATGCCGGGGAATGTCAGAATTAAAAATGCTGAGACAGAGTCTAATGGGAGGAGGTTTCAAGATACTCCCCGAGACTTTCCAGCCACCATGAGAAGCCTCAGGGTGGAGATACAAAGCTACATAGTATACAACAAAAGAGTAATTAAGGCTTGGGATGAGCAGAATCACCTGAACACATCCATATTGCACAGTTTAACAAACATTCATAGAAAGATGAACTCTAGGGACTGGAATGTTGATGTAATTGTAAATTCGGAATTTATTCACTTGTATATCTTATGTATTGTACCCCGATGTTTATTTCGGGAAGTGTTTGTAATGTAATTGAGTCATGTCATGCCCTGATGTTTCAATAGGGAGTTTCTATAATGTAAACAATTCATGTCAAGTCATTGTGGGTAACCCTCCTATTGATCAAGGGTTAAAGTCCCCATAGTTGTGAGGCCTTAGGGTTATTAGACTCTCCTAGAGAATTTGTTCCTAGTGAGTTACTGTCATGTCGGGAATTAGTATAAATAGAGAGTGATCCTATCTATTTATCACACATTCACTCACACTCATTCGTAGCACATAACTGAGAGAGAAGAAGTTCCTCGGACAAGAGAGAGAGAGACTACTGTTGTCGGGAGATCATCTTACTGTTTTGGGGTTTTACTTTTGGTGCTGATTCTATCCCTGAGGAAGTTGCAGGGTTTTTTCCTTTATGGTTTCCCCAAGAAAAAACATTGTGTTCATTGTCTTTTATGTTTGATTGCTATTCTTGTTATTCTCTCAGTTAAAGATCCTAATATAATGCTAGCTTAAATGATAAAAATCTAACATGGTATCAGAGCTAACCTGAGAAGAAGACACTATGTAGCAACGAAAACTAGGGATTCCTACTTTTTGGATCTCTCTCCTCATATTTTCAGTAAAAGAAGGTTGGGCTGACTCTCCTCTCCAAAGCACATCTTTTTGTCGAAGCAGAATCTGATTTTGAGCATTTTCATTTTTTGACCCGACACTACTACCAAAAATTAGGGCTTTCCACAGAAGTGGAATTTTTGAGTGAGCCTGGGCCTAGATTGATCTCCTCCTCAAAATAAAATTTTAGAGATCAATATCAAAGCTTTTGGTTTGACAAAACTTCAGGAAAGTCAAACCCTAATCTGCTCCTAAACTATCTCTGCAGAATTTCAGCTTCAGATCCAGATCTGACATCCTAACCTGGTAAGATCTAAATATTTTGTATTTCCATTTGAGGTTCTCAGTTAATATGTCTCATCATACCAAGCTTGATGAAAATCTTGAGGGAGATGATAACTTCTGAGCTGGGAAGTATAGGATCTCCCTGGTCCTAGAAGAAAATGAGTTGCACTCCTATATCAATGAGGAGGTTCCATTTCCAAAGGGAGATGAAACTAAGGCCTTACACAAGAAGAAATTGGTTATGGATAAGAATATTATTGCTGATTCAATGAAGGATCACTTCATACCATAGGTGTCCTCCCTAAAGACACCTAAAGCTATGTTTGATTCCCTGACCAAACTGTTTGAAGGAAATAACATAAACCAGAAAATGACCTTGAGGAACTAGTTGAATAATGTGAAGATCCAGAATGCGGAGACCATATAGTCATACTTCACAAGGGTCTCCCAGATCAAAGAACAACTTGAAGTAGTGGATGAAGAAGTGGAGAATGCAGAGATTGTAATGACCACCTTGAATGGTCTCCCTAGATCATGGGACTCTTTTATTCAAGGAATCCATGCCAAAAAGATGCTAGTCAAGTTCAGCAGACTATGGGAAGAATGCTCTCAAGAAGAAGCTCAGATAGCAGCTCAAGAAGAAAAGATGGGAAGTGAAGATCAAGCTCTCAGAGTACAATCCAAGAAGATAAAAACAAATCATCATCAAGGTAAGCACTTTCATCCCAAAAGAATTAACAAGAATCTACCTAAATTTAGATGTTATACATGTGATGAAAGAGGACACTATGCTAGAGATTGTCCTAAGAACAAAAATAGCTCCATCAAGAAGAAAGGGAAAAAAATAATACATCATGCTCATCATGCAGAAAATGATGAACCTTCCACAAAGAGAATCAGACAAGAAAGTGATGATTCTTCAAGTGATGAAGAATATGTCTTGATTTCCACTCTCACGAGAAACATTACACATGGAAGTAATGATTGGCTTATAGACAATGGGGCTTCCAAACATGTGACAAGATTCAAAGAATCCTTTGTGAAGCTATCAGAACATGAATCACCCCACAAGGTGAAACTTGGAGATGACTACCAGTATCCAATAAAAGGTAGTGGGGAATCCTCTTATAAGTTGGACACTGGAAATTCTATGATGATGAAGGATGTATTGTTTGTAGTAGGACTAAATAAGAACCTCCTCTCCATATCTGCATTAGATGAAAAAGTCATGAGGGTTGCATTTGTAGATGGCCAAGTGCTCATGTGGCCAAAGGGAAAAACTATTAATGATGCAGTAGTAATTGGGGAACAAGAGGGAGGTCTATACAAATTGAAGGGCCATCCAGAACAAGCCTTGGTTCATGACACAGTAGATCCAAATGAACTTTGGCATAGAAGGCTTGCACATGTGCACTACAGAGCACTACCTCTTGCAAACAAAGTTGTTGAAGGACTTCCAGAAAACTAATCAAAACATGATGGTGTCTGCAAAGGATGTGCGAAAGGAAAGAATACGAAGAAGAAATTTCCAACTAGCGAGAGCAAGGCAAAAGGAATCTTGGAAATCATTCACTTCGATGTCATCAGTTCATTAAGCGGGTATGCATACTATGTTTCTTTAATTGATGATTTTTCTAGAAAGACATGGATATACTTTATGAAGAACAAAGATGAAGTATTCAGCAAGTTCAAGGAATTCAAAGCCTTGATCGAGAACCACAATGAAAATAAGATCAAGACCTTTCGATCAGATAATGGTAGAGAATTCACATCAAATGAATTCAAAGAATTATGCAAAGATTCAGGAATTAAGAGGGATTTATCTACTCCATATAATCCACAACAGAATGGGGTTGCAGAAAGGAAGAATAGAACGATCATGGAAGCTATAAGAGCAATGCTTCATGATCAAATTTTTCCCATGCATCTATGGGCAGAAGCTCCCAGAATATAGATTTGTGTATAGAACCGTACTCCACATAGAGTACGTGAGAATAAGACATCTAAAGAAGTCTTTTCTGGAAAGAAACCAGAAGGCAACCATCTCAGAATATTTGGTTGTCTAGTGTACATACACATTCCAAAATAAAAGAGGAAAAAGTTAGATCCTTCAGGAAAGAGGGGTATATTTGTGGGATACTCTGAAATCTTGAAGACTTACAGAATATACTTCCCAGGATTCAAGAAGATCGACATCAACAGGGACGTAATATTTGACAAAGACTCAGTTTACAACAAATCCAAAAAGAGACCTATTGAAGATCCTGAAGAAACAGAAGCACCCAGAATTCATGACACAACCATGAACGAAGAAATTCAAGAAGAAGATCGAGAATTAGAAGAATCTCAAGAACCTGTAGATCCACCTTAGGAGAAGAATCCTCACAAGAGGAAACCTGCTTGGGTACGAGAAGCTATCCAATGTGCAGAAAGATATGGGGCTCCAAAAGAAAATCATAGAGAAAGAAAAAGAACCAGGGCTTGCTCTGGGTATGTAGCCTTATTATGTGACTTCATCGATAAAGAACCCTCCAACTATGAAGAAGAATCAGAAAGGAAAGAATGGAAGGATTCTATGATCAAAGAGTATTAATCGATCATGAAGAATGATGTTTGGGATATTGTCCCAAGGCCAGAAGGGAAGTCTATTGTAATTTCCAAATGGATCTACAAGATCAAGCATGCTGCAAACGGTAGCATAGAAAAATATAAAGCAAGATTTGTGGCTTGTGGCTTCTCCCAGAAAGAAGACATAGTGTAATACCCAGGTTTTGACCCTGTTTGCATTTAAAGATACATGATGTATATTTTGTAATTAATCGTGGTGTGGAGCTAAAGGCAAAATCCCCACCATCAATTTCGTTGTGTATGTTTCAACAATTGGGATCGTTGCCGATGGTATATCATGCTATCTGGCACATTAGAGTTTGCATCATGTAAATATGCACATCAATTAAAATAAACCTACAGCCAGCTACGACGGTGCAACATTAAATGAAAAGGGCATGGTTTCCTAAGGTTATGGGGGGGGATTGTCTAACCTGTGGGAGCCTTTGGGGAAAATCCATGTGTCACCACCATGTTTTATTTACTCACCTTCCTTGTCTCATCAAACCACCTCTTTAGTGTTATGTTGAATGGTTGGGGCAGTTATTGCTGGAAGTGGTGGGTGGCAGGACTGTCAATATTTTCCACATGCCCACTCCACCAGCCGTTTCTCCACCTTCATGTGGGTAAGAGAACCACGACTACGCCACTCTCTAGGCGGTTGGGTTCACTCTCATGCAGGGATGCATAGGGGGTTTGGATGGTCTTCCTCATGCAGAGTTGAGTTAAGAAAGGGGGCGTTTTCTTATTGGGGGTTCGTTCTCCCTTCTCTGGGGATTTCCAACCTGTGATTATGTTCTTCCTCCAGCCAGTGTAGAGCAGGGAGTTCTGGTTGTAGTATCATACTATGTATTTCCCCATCCATAATCGTGAACCATGACTATAATTTTCCCCTTGTGAGACATTTCTCTGCTGTTCATGCAGAGAATATATGCTTACCCTCTCCATTGTCGATTATGTAAATGTGTCATGGCTCCATTGTCGAGGAGGACTGTTGTTTCCCTACATTTGAAGGCTGAGTTGCCGGTGCGATTTGGGTTACTGTAGGTTGTTGTGGAGTCATTTTGGCCACGATAGGGTCAAGAACGACTCAGGGATTTTTTTCCCTTGCCAATGCTAGGAGTTTGGCTTTCTTTCCATTGGTAAAATGTGTAATGTTGCCATCATTTCGTTGTTGAGCCAGGGCTGTGGTTTTTCCCTGATTTGGGGGTTTACTGTGGTTTTCCCTCCATTGTTCATGGCTTGTTGTGGTTTTCCCCACATTGTGTGTTGCTGTGAATGCAATCATATTTTGGGTTGCAACTGAGTTTTTTTGGCCACGCTAGCACCAAGAACAACTCTAAAACATCTTGTTTGACCTGAGTTGTGTTCCCTTATCATTTGGGTTGTCACCCTGTCATCTTTGTTTTCTTCACAGAGCTATGAACCGATTGTTTTACTGAGGTATGTAGTGGGTGGTCTTCATGCTGTTTAGAGTAGGATTAGAGACTAGGTATGCTTGAGAAACCTGGTGTTGGGAGCCACCCAAATAGAGGGAGGTTGCTGGCTTTCTTCTCCACAAACCTTGAAGAGTATTAGAAAGGGAAGTCAGGGCCTGAGGGACTGCGAAGTAGAGAAAGGACTGATTCCTAATGTTGGGTGTGTGGATGTCTTAGAAGTCAGGTTAGCTCTAGTGTAGGCATTCTTAGCTCTCCATTGAGACCACGAGCTTAGCATTTAGCCTTTCCTAGCTCCTTGACAGCTTGATAAACCCTACTGTGTGGGCTTGGATGATTTGTGTACCTTGGCTATGTGTAAGCCTACTTTGACCCTTATTCCTTGAGGAATCATCCCCAGCTCGGGGGTGGCAGTGTTGCTGAGAGATTGATGAGCATGCTAGCCTATGGTTGGGTGGAACATTGCAGCGACGTAGCTAGTTGCGGGATGACTTCTTTATGAGATAAGTATCCTTGTCTACTTTACTTCTGTAGTTATGTTTACTAATTAATGAATATAATGAACATGTGGCATGCTTGATTGAATGTATGTTTTATTCTGCTATGTATATGAAGGATTATGCATCTTAGTATGTGTTATGTTTTAAGAATTTTATTTCAGCATTATATGCATGTTCATGTTCATGGGGCTATGTTGCTCGTATGTTTGTTGATAGTAGCGTCCTCTTCGCTGGTTTGAGGGTCGAGGATGTTACAGTGTGGTATCAGAGCTCAAGGTTACAGCATGGGCCTGAATGAGCCATGACAAGTCAGCTAGCAGAGGCAAGTTTCCTTCTGCCCAACAGAAATCAAAAGGAATCTGTGCATGACAAGAGAATTTTCAGAAATTGAAAAAATTCTATAAGTATTGGAACCATTGGCCCATCGAAGGACTAAGTAAGAAGGTCCTCTGACACAGCAGGAATACTAGTCTGATGGCTATCTGATACAAAATACCACGACGACGGAGAAATTTAGTAGAACAGCCCACCGATGTCACAACGACGGAGGAAGAAAATTGTAAGAATTTTCCTAAGTGTCCGTTGGCCATCGGAAAAACTTAGTGGAAGCGAGAGCCACGGTTTCGATGAAGGTCTACCGAAGATCACCGAAGCATCGATGAGAATTAAAGGATGAATCAGCCGATGCAGCGACAAGAAAAGTTCAAAAATTTGTCGAAGTGTTAAAAACCATCGACGTTTGGTGCTACTAAGATAAAGGGATTGTCGATGACACGTCGGTGGAGGTTAGCTGATGATATGTCCATTGTTGTGGCTACTTAATGGACTATCCACCCAATGGATATTTGGAGCACCCGATGGATAGTTGCTCCAACAGCCGACGCAGCAGAAGACAGAGGAGAAAAAGTTTCCAAAATTTTTCTAAGGCATGAGATCAACAGCAATCGGAGAAGAATAATGGTTTACATCGCCGATGAATAGTTGAAGGAAGAGCCGATGCAAGAAGAAAATTTTTCTAAGGCACGGGATCATTGGCCATCGAAAAATTTTAGTTCTATGGGTCACCAATGGATGTCGGAAGAAGTTAATGGTTTGCACACCACTGTTGCGGAAGTCTAGAGCACTATCCTTCCAATGGACAAATGTTCCAACTACCGATGCCATGATAGTTGTGTTTCAGATCGTCGATGCGGTGGGAAAAGTTGTTGTTTGAACCACACATCGAGGGAGAATAGAATATGGGATCGTCGATAATAGAACCGAAGGTTTTGGAGAGAGTTAGTTGTTTGGAAAGCCAATGTGACGATAAAAAAAGAAAGAAAAATTCTCAAAAATTCTCAAAGTGCAGAAAGCGTCAAAAAATATTAGTAGATGAAACTACCGATGAGCGTCGTCGGAAGAATTTAGTCGTTAGGATTTCGTAGCTGCGGCTGTCAGTTGAACTATTGTTTCAACAAATAGAAGTTTAGATCGCCGATCGAAAAAGGTTTTTAGCATTGATGAACCGCTGTGTGGACATCTAGGGGACTAAGTGTCCGATGCCACAGCAGGATGTCGCTCCGACTGCCGACAAAGCTGTGATCCATGGAACTCTTAAAAGGATCGATTGACCATTTATATAGAAGTATAGATAGTTAGCCACTCGATGATTAGTGGTTTTGACCGCCTATGTATTGTTAGAGAGTTAGCAGATGGAGCAGCCGATGCGCTAGCAGATGAGGAAAAAGGAATTTCTGAAAAATTGTCTAAGTACCGAAAACATCGGGAAAAGCTAGACGATGGCAGCACCGATACATCGATGGAAAATAGATGATGAAAGTGCCGATGTGGTGGAGGAATAAAGGAATTTTTCCACCAAAAATTCTTAATTATGGAATTCGTCAGCAGAATTTTTGAGGATGGAGAGGCCGATGCGATGGTTGACGTCGAAAGAAATTAGATGATCGTGGATCCACCATTGTGGCTACCATGAGGACTAGCATTTTGATGGCTAGAACTTTCAACTGCCAATCGTTGACACATAGCGCTTAGGGGTTTTGAGAGTCGGTGGAAGTCAGAGGAGTCAGACGTTTATGTGCCTGCCATTGTGGAAGCTTAGAGAACTAGCCGTCCGATAGGTAGAGGATCCGATCGCCGATGATGGATTTTGCAGTGCTGATAAAGGAATCAAAAGCTTATATGTATGGGGATCCAAAACAGTGGAAAACATTAGCTTTTTGACCACTAAGGGATAGCCTTTGGCATTGTCGAGAAAGTCCAGAAGCGTAGATGAACATATCTCTAATACCATGGAAAGGGTTAGTTATATGGCCACCGATGAGCAGGGGAGGAAATTAGTCGTTCTGACCACCGAAACATCGAGATGTTAGTTGGGATGAGACTCGATTCTATTCAAGAAATTTTGGGTTTTTCAAAGTGGAATTTCTCTGAGAAAATTCCAACTAGTTTTAGTGGATTTTTAGCAGACTGCCAGTGGATTACAGGGCTGAGAAGGAAGAGAATTCTAGGTTTCTGAAGTTCGCATTCCAGACCAAAATTCAGTGGTGTGTTTTGCCATCATTTTTGAAATGGTGTGGTTTTCACACCCAAGGTCAGAATGAAGCATGTGGATAGGCATTGGAAAGCTTATCCAGTGGGGAACAAGGGAGAGTCACCAAAATTGAGTATGGAGCAGCAAAGTGCTAGTAATTGCTTGAAAGAGAAATGTGTTGCTGTCAATATGGACAAATCCAGGAATCGCATGCCTAGAGGTAGCAAGACAATGAAGTCAAACCAGCTGCTGTGTGGAAGAGGAGTTCCATGCAAGGATGAGGGACTTGAAAAAAAAGGGAAATTTACTTAAACCCTATCTTGCTAATTACAAGTTTTATACATGAAATATATGAGGATATGCCTAGCATGCATAAGATATTACATGTTGGTAATACATTTATAATGAGCCAGTAATGATAATTATTGCATTAGTGTTGGAATTAGTGGAAAACCAACAACAACCTGGACATGGCTGAATATGTTGATGATGCTGATGAATGTGACTAGCAACCCTATGGAGAAAGGGATAAGGCAACAAGTTCAGAATCAAAAGTTGGTGAAAAATTTCTATAAACTCCTGCAAGGGACCAACCAAACTGGTAATGTAAAGGGTGTAAGTAGGACCCATGAAGGTAAGAGTTTAATTATGACAATTGCATGGAGTCGTAAAAACAAGAGGTCTCACACCATGTGGGTATTTGAATATTATACTGCATTCATAGAGAAATGTGTCATGCCTGCATTATGTTGTTATGAGCTTAGTAGCCCAAGGAAAGTAAGCACTAATGATCTTGATTATAGTCATGCATCCTATATGAAGTAGTCATGGTTGGGCCATGCATGGTATGTTTGAATGCATAGTATTCTTGAATCAGTGCAAGGTAGCATTGAGTGGGTATGCATGAAAAGATTTTATAAATCTTGTAGTTATGCATTGAATGGATGCATATGGAAAGTATGAGTAAATGTTGTAGATATGCATACATAAGTATGGGTGCAATTGTTCTGATGCATTGAAATAGCGCATGTGATATTATGAATAACTAATGGCTGAACTGATGAATTGATGACAATTCTGGAACCATTTCAACAGTTGTTATGAATGCAGGATAATAAGTGCATAAAGAGGATAGTCATGATCAATTGTCTGCCGGAAATGCTCTATGGACAGGTCAGGTGGTACAATGATACGCTTGTGAAGTAAGGAGTATCTAAACAATTCATTTAAAATTGCATAAATGATGTGACTATACCTTGCAAATGTTAGTATGATAATGATTGCGTGAAATAAATGGGTTTTGGTAATATTGATGTGGTTAACAGCTAGAGGTATTTGATTTTTTTTTAAATTCTAAAAATGCTTCAATGATGGTTGCAGTAATGAAAAGGTTACATGCATCCAGACTTACCAAGTGTTTGGTTGATTGAAGTTTAGGTTTCAGGTAGATTGTTTAGAGCATGGAAATGAGAGTAAGACCATGACAAATGTGAGAATATACCATGTGAAAGAGCCAAATGTTATGAGGAGAGTCTCATGGCTATAAAAATAGTTTGTATGCATAATGGGTTGTAAATTTGAATTTGTGAATTGCAGATTTGAGAAATTGTTGACAACTACTAATCACTATTGGCTTGCATAAGATTGTGTTAGGAGGATGCATTGTAAGTGGGTATTCATGTTATGCTAGTAAGCATGAAATTATAATGGGCATAGTGGTGCTGCTTACAAGAGACCCACAATTGAGGATCACCTTGTTGCCAAGCAATTCAATTTCTGTAGTAAATAGAATTGCAAATTCTCATTGAGTTTAATTGCTAATGTCATTGTTTGGTTATGGAGCAATCAAATTTGGATTATATTATCAGATAATGATTGACTGTTTGGCTATTTGATGAATGTTCCAGGGGTACACACTGTAGGAATATCATGTGTGATGTCCTGCAGGAGCCAAACTTCATGGGAAGGTTTTCCCCTTATTTTGGAAATGGGTTTCAGGTGAAACTCCATTATACATTTGGAAAATGTCTCATCTGCACTACATGTCTGGTAAGCAACATGAGTGAGATGGTATAGATTATGTCGGTAAGACATGTGTGGATACAAAATGAAAATAGGAGTTGGGATGGCAAACCGAGGAACTGACAACTCAGAGAAGGGAGCCCCCATTCCTCCTTAACGAAGGAATACTGCATCGGCAAATGGATAAGTGTTCTATAACCCTAGCTAAGACAATGCATGTCAAATTGTTGAATTCAATAGGCAGAACATGTTTTGATTTTATTTCCATTATGACTGATTGCTTGAGTATGAATAGGGCCTACATGGCACACACCAGGAAAAGGTGCACACTTTTTCGATGTCAGATCATGGAAGGGTTTTTCAATATTGATTACACCCCAGGGAGTGGACGCACTCCTAGTGTCTCAATACTTGATAGTGAATGATATGAAATGTGATTACAATTTTAGAACAATAACGCTGATGAATATGCTTATATTGCTTGTGTTGTCAGGCTAAACAGATGTAGTCTGGTGTTGTACACTAAATGGACGATGGCTTGAGCTCATCCTACCTTCTATAGAGAAGGAGACATTCCTAAGGGACTGTCTACTCAAAGAAGGGAGTGGTCTCTCTAAAGAGCACAGAGAAGGAGACATTCCTGAGGGACTGTCAACTCAGAGAAGGGAGTGGCCTCTTGTGTGATATGGGGTGGTGGAATTAGAGCTCACTACCGGAAATGAGACCTAGAAATGGTCATTTATTGTTGATATAAGTGCATGTGTTATTGTTGTTGGCCTGATAAACCCAACGGTGTTGGCTTGGATGATGATTGTTTGTTGATATAAGTGCATTGTTGATATAAGTGCAGGCAATTTGTTGACAGTCTGATAAACCCAACTAAAGGTTGGCTTGACTGTGCCTGATATATGTAAAAAAGGATGTTGTGAAGCAGCCTACGTGCTGGTCTAACATCCAAGTCCATAGATGATCCCAAGGCTTGCAAAACGAAGCAAGGTCCTATGGACCGACGAGGAAATGCACAATACATATAAGTATTGGATTATTTTTCAATTCTTGCTTATGCATATGCATGTGTATATGAATTGGTTATGCTGTTTTAAGCTCTTGTTTAAGAGATAAAAACTGATGAGAATAAACTAAACATGTGAATTTATTCAATGTTTGAATATAGGTATCGCTAGAAGCGAGGACTATGAGAGCATCCTAGTGGTGCATGTGGACATGTGACTGTGTTGAAGAGCTCAAAATGAGCAGTAATGAAAATGGTGCTAGTGAGACTCTGAACTTCCTAGCAGCCGAGACAAACCATGTGGGGAGGCTCCATGGTTGAGTGGTCTGAAATAGACCAGAGACACTAAGTGTCATGACCAAGAGGGATTGGTTCAGCATTCACGGTGAAGTGAAAGGGGCTGGGAGTATGAAAATCCACAACGGTGGTGTGGGTTCCAGGATGGAACAAAACAAAGAGGGGAAAAACTCTTGCTTCTCTCTCTTTCCTTTATTATTATTATTATTATTATTATTATTATTATTATTATTATATATATGCATTGTGAAAACAAAAGATTGTTGAATGCATGTATGATTGAAAATAGAATGTGTGTATTTTCTTAAAGTAAATTGTGAATGCTAGAATGGTTAATTTCCTGCCCAAGAATGGACATGAATGAGCTCATGTGCCTGTTGGGAAGGCATGAAAAATATGAAAGTCTCCTTGATGAGACTTGGACTGTCATGCCAATTGGGAAATTAATTGACTAACATTAATGCCTATATTATGCTTGGTCTAACAGAATTTCAATGATGCATTTCACAGGTGAGAAAGGTGAAATCCAGTGGTGCACATTGATCATGGAAGCAGACCAAAAGTTGCTGGACTTGGCTAGAAGTCTCCTTCAAACAATTTCCAAGACCCAAGAAAATCTTGGAGAGATGCTCAAGATACAGAAAATTCCCTAGACTTGGGGATGAGCCAAAAGATGAGAACCAGCAAGAGAAACTCATGGAAGCTAAGGGGCTTGGTCCTAAAAGTTCAAGTAAATAATTGAACTTGGGCCAGATCTGCAAAATTTTGAAATTTGATGTGCAAATTGTATATGTATTGGAACACCGAGGACAGTGTTATTCCAAGGGGGAGGGGATTGTAATACCCCGGTTTTGACCCTATTTTCATTTAAAGATGCATGATGTATATTTTGTAATTTATCGTGGTGTGGAGCTAAAGGAAAAATCCCCACCATTGATTTGGTTGTGTATGTTTCCGCAATTGGCATTGTTGCCGATGGTATATTGTGCTATCCGGAACATTAGAGTATTGCATCATGTAAATATGCACATCAATTAAAATAAACCTACAGCCAGCTACAACGATGTAACGTTAAATGAAAAGGGCATGATTTCCTAAGGTTAAGGGGTGGATTGTCTAACCCATGGGAGCCTTTGGGGAAAATCCATGTGTCACCACCCTGTTTGATTTTATCACCTTCCTTGTCTCATCCAACCACCTCTTTAGTGTTCTATTGATTGGCTGGGGAAGTTATTGCTAGAAGTGGTGGGTGGAAGGACTGTCAATCTTTGCCACACACCCACTCCACCAGCCGTTTCTCCACCTTCACGTGGGTAAGAGAACCACGACTATGCCACTCTCTGGGTGGTTAGGTTCACTCTCACGCAGGGGGTTCAAATGGTCTTCCTCATGCAGAGCTAAGTTAAGAAAGGGGGCATTTTCTTGTTTGGGGGTTCATTCTCCCTTCTCTGGGGATTGCTGGCCTATGATTATGTTCTTCCTCCGGCCAGTGCAGAGAAGGGACTTTTGGTTGTAGTATCAGACTGTGTATTGCCACGTCCATAATCGTGAACCGTGACTATAATTTTCCCCTTGTGAGACGTTTCTCTCCTGTTCACACAGAGAGTCTGTGCTTACCCTCTCCATTACTGATTATGTAAATGTGTCATGGCTCCATTATCGAGGAGGACCGTTGTTTCCCCACATTTGACCGCTGAGTTGTCGATACAATTTGGGTTACTATAGGTTGTTGTGGAGTCGTTTTGGCCATGATAGAGCCAAGAATGACTCAGGGATTGTTTTCCCTTTCCAATGCTGGGAGTTTGGATTTCTTCCCATTGGTGGACTGTGTAAGGTTACCATTGTTTCGTTGTTGAGCTGGGGCTGTGGTTTTTCCCTGATTTGGCAGTTTACTGTGGTTTTCCCTCCATTGTTTGTGGCTTGTTGTGGTTTTCCCCATGTTGTGTCTTTCTACAAATGCAATCATATTTTGGGTTGCATCTAAGTTGTTTTGGCCACACTAGGGTGAAGAACAACTCTAAAACATCTTGTTTGACCTGAGCTGTGTTCCCTTATCATTTGGGTTGTCACCCTATTGTCTTTGTTTTATTCACAGAGCTATGAACCGATTTTTTTACTGTGGTATGCAGTGGGTAGTCTTCAAACTGTTTAATGCAGGATTAAAGGCTGGGTATGCTTGAGAAACCTATTGTTGGGAGCCACCCAGACAGATGATGGCTACTGGATTTATTCTCGACAAACCTTGAAGGTTATTGGAAAGGGAAGTCAGGGCCTGAGGGACTGTGAAATAGAAAAAGTACTGATTCTCTTTTTTGGGTGTGTGGATGTCTTAAAAGTCAGGTTAGCTCTGGTGTAGGCGTCCTTAGCTCTCCATTGAGACCACCAGCTTAGAATTTATCCTTTCCTAGCTCCTTGATGGCTTAATAAACCCTACTATGTGGGCTTGGCTGATTTGTGTGCCTTTGCTATGTGTAAGCCTGCTTTGACCCTTATTCCTTGAGGAATCATGCCCAGCTCGGGGGTGGCAGTGTTGCTGAGATATTGATGAGTACACTAGCCTATGGTTGGGTGGAACGTTGCAGCGATGTAGCTGGTTGTGGGACGAATTCTTTATGAGATAAGTATCCTGGTCTATTTTACTTATGCAGTTATGTTTACTAATTAATGAATATAATGAACATGTGGCATGCTTGATTGAATGTATGTTTGCTTCTGCTATGTATATGAAGGATTATGCATCTTAGTATGTTTTATGTTTTAAGAATTTTATTTCAGCATTATATGCCTATTCATGTTCATTCAGCTATTTTTCCCGTATGTTTGGTGATAGTAGCGTCCTCTTCACCAGTTTGAGGGTCGGGGACATTAAAAATAGATTATGAAGAAACTTTGTACTTGTAGCTGAATACACTTCCATTAGATCAGTACTTGTCTGGCTGCAATGATGAAATGGAAGATACACCAAATGGATGTCAAGACTGCTTTCTTGAATGGTGTAGTGGAAGAGGAAGTGTGTGTGGAGTAGCCACTCGGTTTTGAGACACATGAAAGGGATTCTCATGTGTGTAAATTGAAGAAATCCATGTACGGTTTAAAATAGGCACCCAGGACATGGTACGATAGAATTGACAGCTTTCTATCCAGTTTGAGCTTTACCAAAAGTAAAGCAAATTCCAACCTTTGCTACAACATTGAAGATGGTAACCCAGTGATACTCCTACCGTATATAGATGATATGTTTGTGATAGGTATGGACAGGTTGATTTCTGATACAAAGAGGAAGCTTGCTTCCGAGTTTGAAATGAAGGACTTGGTTATGATGCACTATTTTCTACGCATGGAGGTGTGGTAGAATGCGGATGGAATATTCCTCGGACAAGGGAAGTATGTAGTAGAGATTCTGAAGAGGTTCGAGAAGATGGAATGTAAGGCCATGACCACACCTATGGCATCGAACCTAAAGCTATTAAGTGATGCTTCATCATAAGCGGTTGATGCTATGATGTATCCTCAGATGATTGGGTCCTTGATGTACCTAACGAACACAAGACTAGATATTTGATTTGCTGTGAACACCTTGATCTAGTTCCTGATAGATCCGAGACATGTTCACTTGATTGCTGCAAAGCATATTTTGAGGTACCTGATGGGTACAGTTGATTATGGGCTCAAGTGTGAGGCAAATCAGAAGAATAACCTGGAAGGTTATGTTGATTAAGATTGGGCAGGCAGTGCCATCAATAGGAAGAGCACTCCAGGGTCCTGCTTCAGTATGGGATCAGGTATGATCTCTTGGTTTAGCAGGAAACAGTCTTGCATGGTACTGAGTACAGCTGAAGCAGAGTATGTCGCATCTTGTTTAGCTAGTTGTGAGGAAGTATGGCTGAGGAAGTTACTGTCTAATTTATTTGATCTCTAGTTGGATGCTACTTGTATATATTGCAACAACCAGAGTTCTGTGAAGTTGTCAAAGAACTCGGTGTTCTATGACAAGTCGAAGCATATCGAGATAAAATATCACTATATCATGGATATGGTGCAGAGAGGAGCAATGAAGCTCCAGTATGTTGTGATGGATGAACAAATAGCTGATGTGTTGACTAAGCCATTGGCTAGAGTGAAGTTTGAGTACTTTAGGGAGAAGATTTGTGTTCTCTAGATCGAGGTTCCCTCCAAGGGGAAGTGATGAGTCCGTGAGCCATTCTGACATGGTGAGAGGATTGGTTCCTTCCATGTTATATATGAGTGTTGATCCAATCTATGGTGGCTGTGGGATGTGTTCCCACATGATCATATATAAGTGTTGAATTCCATTCTCTAAATGGAGGCACCTAGTCAGTTACAAGGAATACTCACTCTAGGAATGAGATCCATTCTAACATGGTGAGAGGACTGGTTCCTTCCATGGGAAGATGTAGGGGCTAAGCCATTCTATCATGGTGAGAGTATTGGTTCCTTCCATGTCAAATGTGAGTGCTGAGCCATTTTGATGTGACTGCAGGATGTGTTCATCCCACATGATCAGTTATAAGTGTTGAATGTCATTCTCTGGGAGAATGGAGGCACCTGGTCAGTTACCAAGAATACTCAGTATGGGACTAAGAGCCATTATGATATGACTGCGGGATGTGTTCAGCCCACATAATCATATGTAAGTGCAAAGCCCTTCTAACATGGTTGATGTGTTCATCCCATGGTCAGATATAAGTGTTGATCCCTTCTTACATGGTTGATGATTTCATCCCATGGTAAGATATAAGTGCTGAGCCCTCTTACATGGTTGATGAAGTCCTTTCCCCTCTCTTAAGGGGGATTTTTCCACCCTCTGCATGTGGCTCATGAGGGAGATACTCTAGCCAAGGCCACTCTGAGGACACATTGATTATATCCTCTATGTGAGGCCACTCCTACAGAGGAAATACCCCCACTTTTTCTCCCTCTTCAGTATGAGACCACAAAACATCCTCTTCTTCGCATCAAATAAAGAGAATACCACCGCATAGTCCTCATTCTCCCTCTGAAGGAACAATATAAAAGTATGATGGAAGAAGATAAAAAAAACTTACCATTCATGGCTAGCTTGAATCTCCCTGATCTAGCTAAGTTGATCAATGGCCCCATAACTCATGATCCAACATGGCTCTATATGCTCTATATGCTTGTTAGTTTTTCATCAAATAAGCTAGCATTATGATCTTAGGATATTTTCACTGAGAGAATAACAAGCACAGCAATAAAACATAAGCACATCACAAGAGACAAGAGACACAAAGAGTTTTCCTTGGGGAAACCATAAAGGAGAAAACCCTGCAACTTCCTTAGAGATAGAATCAGCACCAAAACAGTAAGAGATATCCCAAAAATAGCAGTAGTCTTCTTCTTCTATCTAGTCCCAGTATTTCCTTCTTCACTAGTGCGCCACACTTGAGTGAGTGAGTGATGTGTAGTACAAGTGATAAATAGAGAGACTCTCACTCTCTATTTATATTCTTCCATTCACTTGAAGTGCACTAAATCATGTCGGCCCAACTAACAATTACTTACTAGAGCCTACACCTTAATTAGTGTATAATAACCCTAGTGCCCCGGAACTATGGGGACTTACACAATGACTTGACAAGACTTGTTTACATTATTAATCCTCTCGATCGAAACATCGGGGCATGACAACATGACTCAAATACATAATAGAAACATCCTGAAATAAGCATCGGGTTACAATATATAAGATACATAGAAGAATACATTCCAAAGTTACATATACATCAACACTCCCTCTTAACTAGGAAGGTATTCTTTCGACACAATTTTCAGCACTGGTCTTCTTCTCTGTATCAGCTGGATCATCTCATCTTCAAGTCATATTCATCTTCAAGTCATCTTTGTCTTCAATTCATCTTCATAGGATATGGATCATCTCTCGATCTGGATCATCATAGAACACCATCACTGGATTTGGATCATCTCTCAATCTGGATCATCATAGAACACCATCACTGGATCTGGATCATCTCTCAATTTGGATCATCATCACTAGACTGGATCTGGATCATCTCTCGATCTGGATCATTACTGCTAGATCATCATTACTGGATCTCGATCATCACTCGATCTAGATCATCCCTGGTGCTATCTCATGATTCTTCTCATCACAGGAAGTTCTACAGAGCCAGTCCTTTTTCATACTGGATGTATCATCTGAGAGCTGGTCCTTTTTCATACCAGATGAGGCAGCTACTCAGAGCTAGTCCTTTTTCAAACTAGATGAGCCTTCCCAGAGCTATTCCTTTTTCAAACTAGATGAGGCATCTACATAGAGCTAGTCCTTTTTCAAACTAGATGAGTCTTCCCAGAGCTAGTCCTTTTTCAAACTAGATGAGACATCTACACAGAGCTAGTCCTTTTTCAAACTAGATGAGTATTCCGAGATCTAGTCCTTTTTCAAACTAGATGAGGCATCTACACAGAGCTATTCCTTTTTCAAACTAGATGAGTCTTCCCAGAGCTAGTCCTTTTTTAAACTAGATGAGGCATCTACACAAAGCTAGTCCTTTTTCAAACTAGATGAGTCTTCCTAGAGCTAGTCCTTTTTCAAACTAGATGAGGCATCTCAGAGCTGGTCCTTTTTCAAACCAGATGAGGCATCACAGAGCTAGTCCTCTTTTAAACCAGATGTGTCTTCCCATAACTAGTCCTTTTTCAAACTAGATGAGGCATCTCAGAGATGGTCCTTTTTCAAACCAGATGAGGCATCACAGAGCTGGTCCTCTTTCAAACCAGATGTGGCATCCACATATACCTGACAATGGAAGGAACCAATCCTCTCACCATGTCACGGATCTTACATCCAACCATGGAAGGAACCAATCCTCTCACCGTGTCGGAATGGCACTGCACTTACATCTGATCATGGAAGGAACCAATCCTCTCACCATGTCAGAATGGCATAGCATGAACACATCACTTCCTCTTAGGAGGAACCTCGATCTTGAGAAAACCAAGTCTCTCTCTGAAGTACTAGAACTTTAGCCTAGCCAATGGCTTAGTTAATACATCAACTATCTGTTCCTCCGTCGCAATATACAGGAGCTTCACTACTCCTCTCTGCACCATATCCCTGATATAGTGATACTTGATCTCGATGTGCTTCGAATTGTCATGGAACACTGGATTCTCTGACAACTTCACACAACTCTAGTTGTCGCAATGTATACAAGTAGCATCTAACTGGAGATCAAATATATCAGACAGTAGCTTCCGCAGCCATACTGCCTCACAACTAGTTGAACAAGCTGTGACATACTCTGCTTCAGATGTACTCAGTGCCACACAAGATTACTTCCTGCTAAACCAAGAGATCACACCTAATCCCATACTAAAGCAACACCCTAAAGTACTCTTCCTGTCAATGGAATTGCCTGCCCAATCTAAATCAACATAACCCTCTAGGTTAATATTTTGATTCACATCGTACTTGAGCACATAATCAACTGTACCCTTCGGGTACCTCAGAATATGCTTTGCAGTAGTCAAGTGAACACTTCTCGGATCTGTCAAGTACTGGCTCAAGGTGTTCACAACAAAGCAAATGTATGGTCTCGTGTTCGTCAGGTACATTAATGACCCAATCATCTGATGATACATCGTGGCATCAACTAACTCTGATGAAGCATCACTCAATGGCTTCAGGTTCAATGCCATAGGTGTGGCCATAGCCTTGCAGTCCATCATCTCGAACCTCTTCAGGATCTCTACTGCATACTTCCCTTGTCCAAGGAAGATTCCATCTGTACTCTGCCATACCTCCATACCTAGAAAGTAATGCATCATCCCTAAGTCCTTCATTTCGAACTCAGCAGCAAGCTTTCTCTTCATATCAGCAATCAACCCATCTAAACCTGTCACAAATAGATCATCTACATACAGTAGGAGAATCACTGGGTTTCCATCTTCAACCTTGTAGTAAAAGTTGGAATCTGCTTTACTCTTGTTAAAGCCCAAACTGGATAGAAAGCTGTCAATTCTATCGTACCAGGTCCTGGGTGCCTGTTTCAAACCATACAGGGATTTCTTCAATCTGCATACATGAGACTCTCTGTCATGTGTCTCAAAACCAAGTGGTTGTTCTACGTACACTTCCTCTTCTACTACACCATTCAAGAAGGTAGTCTTGACATCCATCTGGTGTATCTTCCATTTCATCACTGCTGCCAGAGCAAGTACCGATCTGATGGAAGTGTATCTGGATACAGGTGCAAAGGTCTCTTCATAGTCTATTCCCTCTTTCTGAGAGAATCCTCGAGCTACAAATATTGCCTTATACTTTTCAATGCTACCATCTGTAGCATGCTTGATCTTGTAGATCCATTTGGAAGTTACAACTGACTTCCCTTTTGGTCTTGGGACAACATCCCAAACATCATTCTTCATGATCGATTGATATTCTTTGATCATAGAATCCTTCCACTCTTTCTGTTCTGCCGCCTCTTCATAACTGGAAGGTTCTTTATCAATGAAATCACATAGTAAAGGTACATACCCGGAATTGGATCTAGTTCTCTTTCTTTCTCTGTGATTTTCTTCTGGAGCCCCATATCTTTCCGCACCTTGGATAAGTTCACGTACCCAAGCAGGTTTCCTCTTATGAGGATTCTTCTCCAGAGGTGGATATACAGGTCTTTGTGGTTCCTCGAACTCTCGATCTTCTTCTTGAGCTTCTTCGTTCATGACTGTATCATGAATCTTGGGTACTTCTGCTTTTTCAGGTTCTTCATCAGGACTCTTTCTGGATTTGTTGTAAGTTGTTCCTTCATCAAATGTTACATCCATGCTGATGTCAATCTTCTTGTATCCTGGAAAATAGATTCTGTAAGCCTTCGAGCTTTCAAAGTATCCCACAAATATGCCCTTCTTTCCTGAAGGATCCAATTTTGTTCTCTTTTCTTTTGGAATGTGGATGTACACAGGACATCCAAATATTCTGAGATGGCTGACTTTTGGATTCTTGCCGGAAAAGACTTCTTCAGGAGTCTTGTTCTCGAGTACTCTATGTGGAGTACGGTTCTGTACATACACCACTATTCTGGTAGCTTCTGCCCAAAGATGCATGGGCAGATCTTGATCATGAAGCATAGCTCTTGCTGCTTCCATGATAGTTCTATTTTCCCATTCTACAATTCCATTCTGTTGTGGATTATAAGGAGTGGATAACTCCCTCTTAATCCCTGATTCTTTGCATAGCTCCTTGAATTCATTCGAAGTGAATTCTCCACCATTATCTGAGCGAATGGTCTTGATCTTCTTTTCAGTATGGTTTTCGATCAAGGCTTTGAATTCCTTGAACTTACTGAATACTTCATCTTTGTTCTACATAAAGTAAATCCATGTCTTTCTAGAAAAATCATCAATAAAAGAAACATAGTATGCATACCCACTTAGTGAGTTCGATGACATAGGACCACATACATCAGAGTGGATGATTTCTAGAATACCTTTGGCTTTGCTTTCACTGCTGGGAAATGTCTTCTTTGTATTCTTCCCTTTTTCACATCCTTTGCAAACTCCATCATGTTTTGCTTGGAATTTTGGAAGACCTTCAACAGCTTTGATTGCAATAGGTAGTGCTCTATAATGCACATGTGCAAGCCTTCTGTGCCAAAGCTCATTTGGTTCTAATGTATCATGGATCAAGGCTTGTTCTGGATGACTCTTCAATTTGTACAAGCCTCCTTCTTGTTCTCCAATCACTACAGCATCATCAATAGTCTTTCCTTTTGGCCACATGATGACTTGACCATCTATGAATGCAACCCACATTCCTTTTGCATCTAATGCTGAAATGGATAGAAGGTTCTTCTTGAGTCCTGGAACAAACAATACTTCTTTCATTGTTAGAGACTTACCAGAGTCTAGCTTGTATGAAGATTCCCCACTACCTTTTATTGGATATTGGTAGTCATCTCCTAGTTTCACCTTGTGTGGTGATTCATGTTCTGACAGTTTTACAAAAGATTCCTTGAATCCCGTCATATGTTTGGAAGCCCCACTGTCTATAAGCCAATCATCACTTCCATGAGTAATGTTACCTGTGAGAGCTGATATCAGAACATATTCATCCTCGCTTGAAGAATATTCACTTTCATATCTGGATCTCTTCTTGGATGGTTCATCATCCTCTGCAGCATGAGCATGATGTCTTCTTTCGTTCCCCTTCTTCTTATGAGAGTGGCTCTTGTTATTAGGACAATATTTTGCAAAGTGTCCCACCTCATCACACGTATAACATCTTAATTTTGATATGTCTTTCTTGAGATGAGAATCCTTACCTTTGGAGTAATGAGGTCTTCTTCTGCTTTTCTTGGAGTGAGTTGTGAGGGCTTGGTCTTCACTTCCCATCTTCTCTTCCCGAGATGCTATCCATGCTTCTTCTTGAGAACATTCTTCCCATAGTCTGCTGAATTTGACTAACTTCTTTCCAGCACAGATTCCTTGGATAAAATCATCCCATGACCTAGGAAGGCCATTCAAAGTGGTCATCACAATCTCTGCATTTTCCACTTCTTCATCAACAGCTTCTAATTTTTCCTTGATCTGAGAAACCCTTGTAAAGTAAGACTGAATAGTATCAGCATTCTAGATCTTCACATTCTTCAATTGGTTTCTCAAATTCATCTTCCTGTTAATGTTCTTTCCTTCAAACAATTTGGTTAGGGAATCAAACATAGCTTTAGGTGTCTTAAGAGATGATACATGTGGTATGAGATGATCCTTGATAGAATCAGCAATGATCCTCTTTTCCATAACCATTTTCTTCTTATGTAAGGCCTTTACCTCATCTCCCTCTGGAACTAGAACCTCCTCCTGAATGTAGGAGTCTAATTCATTCTCTTCCAAGACTAGGGAGATCCTATACTTCCAGGCTCAGAAGTTTTCAGCCCCCTCAAGCTTTTCATCAAGCTTGGTATGATGATACATATTTAAATAAGAACCTCAAATGGAAATACAAAAGATTTTAGATCTTACCAGGTTCAAGATGTTGGATCTGAAGCTTGAGTTGAAATCCTGCAGAGCTGGTTCAGGAGCAAACTAGGGTTTTGTTTTTCCAGAGATCTGTCCACCCAAATGCCTTCAAATTTGTTCCTAACTTCGATTTTGGGAAGTAGATCAATCTAGGCCTGGGCTCACTGAAAAATTCCTCTTCTATAAAAAGCCCTAGTTTCCAACCCTAGTGAAAGGTCCAAAACTAAAAAACCTCATAATTGGATTCTGTTTCGACAGAAAGATGCGCCCTAAGGAGGAGAGTTGTTCCACCTTACTTTTGCTGAAAATCTATGGAGGAAGATTCACAAACTAGGAAGTTGTAGTTCCCGCAACTACACAGTGTCTTCTTCTTAGGTTAGCTCTGATACCATGTTAGTTTTTCATCAAATAAGCTAGCATTATGATCTTAGGATCTTTTCACTGAGAGAATAACAAGCACAACAATAAAACATAAGCACATCACAAGAGACAAGAGACACAAAGAGTTTTCCTCGGGGAAACCATAAAGGAGAAAACCCCGCAACTTCCTTAGAGATAGAATCAACACCAAAACAGTAAGAGATCTCCCAAAAATAGCAGTAGTCTTCTTCTTCTATCTAGTCCCAGTATTTCCTTCTTCACTAGTGCGCCACACTTGAGTGAGTGAGTGATGTTTAGTACATGTGATAAATAGAGAGACTCTCACTCTCTATTTATATTCTTCCATTCACTTGAAGTGCACTAAATCATGTTGACCCAACTAACAATTACTTACTAGAGCCTACACCTTAATTAGTGTATAATAACCCTAGTGCCCCGAAACTACAGAATGACTTGACCAGACTTGTTTACATTATTAATCCTCCCGATTGGAACATCGGGGCATGACAACATGACTCAAATACATAATAGAAACATCCTGGAATAAGCATCGGGTTACAATATATAAGATACATAGAAGAATACATTCTGAAGTTACATATACATCAACAATGCTCCCCTCATACACCCATAAGTTTGAAGGAAAACAAGGATATGATCTCGCAAACCATATCATGTATTTCCATTTATGACATTCCTCCAACAACATTGTAGAGGACTCAGTGAGGCATTGCCCCTTCCAATGAACCCTCACAGGAACCACTACAAAATGGTAAGTGAGTTTACCGAGGTAATCCCATGTCATTTTTGGGACAATTGCCACTAGATTTATCACTCATTTTCAGCTACCCATATTCCACAATTTAAGTCTCAATATTCTCACATAATTTCGGTAGAATACTTCTACCCACATATCAGTCCATTCAGGAGTGGCATAGACATCACACATTGTGCAAAATAGAGATTCAACCTCAATTCCTTTGGGATTGGTTCATCAAATCACTTCAACCTACTTTTTCAAAGGATTTGGAAACCTCATTACCACAAACTAAGGAAGAGGCCATCATGAAGGACCAACATTTTGATTTCATCTATGCATAATCAGGATACTTATACATAATCCTACATGATGCCTCTCAGTGTCGTTCTTTAGATCCCCTATGTAGGGTTTTCACATTTAGTATATGGGATTATTGGATCCATTTCCCAACATGGAAAATTTCCCCTTCAATCGACTACTATGCCATCTACCATAACAACCTCATACCAACCCATACATATTGTGTTGGCACCCCCTACTACTATTCCAAATCATATGTTTGGACAATTACAGTACGGAACCATTAGTCCTACTGGGCTTCAATGTAAACCAATAACTAACAATACCTCCACCAAAAATGGAACAACCATATCCTACATCCAATTTGTATGGATCCTTAAATGCATATATCCTAGAATAGGGGTATAATCCTTATTACTGTTTCCATGTCCTCCTTTTTTAGGCTACCATGCCACACATGGGATTCAACTTAGTATAATCTTCTTTCACCCAAAAGTATCAATATTTTGAGCAGTTAAACATTTCCAATCCCCATAATCCTCAAAATCATGGGAGAAATAAAGGTAATAACAAACTAATCCAACAACAAGTTCAAGGGAGAAACCGCCCTCCCCAACAGAATCAGAACATGAGTACCCAGAACGCAAGGGATAATAACCCCCAAACAAGGAAAAAATGTTAACCTGCGAACCAATTATTCCTACTCGATTGTAGAGAATATGTTCATTATACTCACCATTTTCCAATCATCCCCAACTACCAACAGTTGGTGGAAACCAAGGAAAAGATAATAGTGAACCCCCCTCAGGCGCCTAATGTACCACAACCCCAAACAAATTGTCTTGCAACAACTCTTTTTCAACTAAGGGGTAATCACTCAACATCCATACCCTCGAAACCTAGCAAATGGTTCCTTTCAAAACATGACATATGGAAATCTCCAAACTCAAGCCAAAGGTTATGGTGGGATTGAACCCCCACCAAGGAAAGAGTTCCCTATTCCCTCAGGAGGCCCTTTATAGATACTATGCCCAAGCAATGAACAAATATTGACGATCCTAAAGGCACCACTTAGGCATTCCCCCCACAACCCCCACATGAAATCCACCCATGACTACAATATTATGGATGACTTAGTGCTGGCCACTTTTCCTAACTCGCGCAACCCAATTTCTACGCAACCCATTAACCCAACAAATACCTGAGATACCATCCTGACATAGCAAGCCCTATCGACAACACCTGCGAAGCAGGTGTAGTCTGACCCGAGATATCTCTTCGATGGGTAACTATTGAAACCATGTTTCCCCAATTTTCAAGGGATAATGGTCCCTTGGTCTGTAGCCAAGGAGCTCAACCAAGTTGCAAGGAAGGAGTCATTTCCACTTAACTATAGCGCACACCGCTCATATATTCTACTAACTACTAATGGCACGACACAAATTCATCCTTAGTACTTTAAACGTGGAAGAATGTAAAAGTAATCTATCAAACAGGCATAGAATATAGGCACACGATAGGGCTCACGCCGTGAACATAAACTAACACCCAGAAGCAGTGCATAATAACCTATTCATGCAATTGAGCTCTTATTGACAGTGTGACATTCATTCAATCATAACAGGCTGGCATCAGAAGCATAAAAAATCAGAAACATAAATACTCACAGCATTAATCATCCATTTGAACACAAGAGATAACATGGAAACCCATCTAGGAAAAACCACCAAGTTGCTCTTCATATGGCATGAGAAAAGGATATAGTACCTTGCAATCTACAGGTTGCAAACTAATCTTAGGATAGGTCTTTATGGCTTAGACTTTTAGTTCTCATGCTCTTTGTCTTATTTCTCCTAATATACCGCTACCATCTACATATTTACACTCAGCTAGAATCAACCTCTCTAGCCTCTGCACTGCTCTAGCAGAGCTCTTCTTCTATTGCACTAACTCGGGCTGCATCCTGCAGACTCCTGGCTAATATACTACTTAGATATATCTCTTCTATTAACTCTTCCCAAAATCTATTGAGATGCTAACCTAAATGTATTCATGACCAATAATCACCAACCTTCTAACTATTGAATCCCTCCTATTTATACTATATGACATGGCCAAGAAGGGGTGACTACATACAGGCAATCTGTTAACTATCACCATCAGCTACCCTAGGTTACAACTATGGTGATTACAAATTGAAATGAGGCACTATCGGCCTGAGTTACAAATATCCCCTCATACATGTGTAGCTGCAGGCTTACACTTCCTTAAACGACCATGATATGGATTCTGCACCTGACACCTTCCGGTCGTTATCACTTGCGCGCTCCTGCGCTTACCTTTCCTTCATTGCACACCTCTCCATTCTGTCTGTGCGGGTCCTTTCATTCATTCACAATCTTCCTTTGTTTCTATCACATGCATGGCACACCTTCTTTACTTGTGCATGAGATTCTTCCTTGTGCTCCTTTCCCAGGCCAACAGGGCCCCAACACTCACATGTGGCTCGTCCCGAGCCACTAATCAAGGGACATATGAGGAGGCACAAGCTGTGCGATGGATTTTTTCAATTTTTTATTGTTTTGGTGGTGTTTCCTATACTGCGGCCCAATCCTATACTTAGAAAAAAAAATCAGATATCAAGGCTTGGGGTTAGACAATTTCTTCTTCAGCCTCTTCTGAGAATTCAAGGTTCATAGGTTTTTCCTATGTATGCTCTGGGCCTTCTCGATGGCGTTCTTGTTGCTCCTCTTCCTCTTTTTGTCTTCCTTCGTTGTCCTTTTCCTCTTCTAATCTTTTCTCTTCTTTTATTTCCACTTCATTCACATTCTTGGTTGCATCTTTGGGCGCAGACTGTTCTGTAGCTCCAACCTTCTGTTGGAATTGGGCCAAAATGGGAGTAAGTCGCTCTATCTCTTAACAAGCTTCATCTTCCTATTGTTTGAGCTCCTGCACTCGATCGTTTCTAGGGTGTTCCAATGAGGTATTGGCCAGTTCCTGAGTGAACTCGTGGATTCGTTGCTGGACAAGCTAAATTATTCCTGTCACCCTTTCAGCTTCGGCCTGCAACTCAGCCGTCTCCTTGTTGTGCATACTTTCATGTTTGCAAAGAGCTCCTGCCTTGTCTAGGAGTTGCTTGAGCTTAGTACCTGTTGATGCATGGAAATTCCCAGGCGGTAACAGTAAAGGATTCTCCCCAATCAACGTTCCCAACTAGCCCGTTGACTGTTTGGTATAGCGAATCCGTCCGGTTTACGGTCCGACTACCGTAGGTCAAAGTAACAAACAGGGCTTTACCGGTTGCGGCCCGGTCCACCGGAATTTGTATTTTGACTTAATATGCAATGCATATGCCTATCTAAACCAATGCAGGGTGATAAGGATGCCGGGAACCACACAATGTGCTGCGCAGGTTCTTACCTCTCGTCTTACGTTCACAACATCTGAACCACATATGCAACCAGGACACAAACAACTACTCTATTTAAACACTAACTACCTATCCCTGGGGAGCCAACATGATTATGATTTAGTAATTCATTATCTACATGTATGATAAACACAATTACAGGTGACTGAGACTTGTATTTACAACACATGAAAGAGAAATTATTCCAACAATTAGATAGCTAACTGTTATGTGAAGCACCAGCATTAGTACAAGTGAATTTTCCACAAAATAAACCAGAAATCATTCAACAAGACATAATTCATAGAGTTAGAACGATCTCACAATTCATGGACATATGCTGAAAAACAAAATAGTTCATTTTCCTGCCATCCATTGCACACCATTTGGAAAATTCCACAGCACTTTCTCCAACAGGCAAACTACAATCTTTATTGCAAAAAGGAAATAGTTCTTCTTTACAATAGGTCATCCAGTGTCACTGGGAAAAAACCTCTCTCTTGTCTCTCTTCCCTAGTTTTATACAAAATCAAAAATGGTTGGGCTGCCCAAAGTGGCCTTTGGGCTTCCCAACGCTTCATTTTCCTAAAGCCTTTTACAAAATAATAATTTATACAAAATTGACCGGTTCTTCTCATGGGGAGGGTCCCGCTTGGTCTTCCAGAAATTTCCTCCATGCTACTGCCTCAGCAGCGAGTCCTTCAAATGAGTGGGGTTCCAAGAATTGTATATTCAGCTCGAACTTATCTGCTTGGTTCCGAATAGCATCTATCCTGGCCGTGTTCAGACGCACCTGCTCCTCCAAGAGCTGTACACTAATGGCCATGTGTTCAATTTCATTTCTCAGGATCGGCTCATCAAGGGCTCTGATATATTGGACCTTGGCTTCTTCTTCCTACTGCCTTGTCTGCAAAATCCCTGCAAGTGTATCATGATCAGGGAATTCGTGTAGTCTATGTTCATCTTCCACTTGACAGCGGTTATAGGTGACAAGGGCTCTTCTAAAGAACTTTGTGCATGCTCCCTTCGTTTTCTTCACTGTCTTCTAAAAGTCCTCTACAGTAATAACAGCAAACTCGATCAAATCATGGTCCCGCTTCAAAGCTTGCTTATCTTTAACTGGTAGTTCAGCTGGGACTTCTTGGTCATCTTCTACTCTGGTTATCCTTGAAGTTAGCACCTCCAGGATGTCTTGTGATCTATCCACAAAATAAGATGCTGTATTTAATATTTCATCCAGCCTACTATCAATCTGCAGGACTTGACACCTTTCTTCCTCCAGGGCCGTTTGCAGTTGCAGCATCCTAGCCTTCTGAGCCAAGATGTGTTCTTTGACTGGCTGCAGATCTACTTGATGCTCCTTGGCTGCTTCTAGCTGCTCTTTCAGCTCTCTAACATATAAGGTATTAGATTCGTAGATGTCATTCTGCTGCTCTATCAGTTCTCCTATCTGTGTCTTCATTCGTTCCCTTTCCCTTTTCAAATCCTGAATTTCTTGATGTGCCTTATCCAAAGCTTCTTGTGTTGTCTCTTTTGCTTGGGCTTCCTGCTGGATAGCATGAATTTCATGCTTTGTGACCTCCATCTCCTTAAGTACATGCTCGTATTTTCTTTTTAGTCTGTTTCCCTCTTCTCTTTCCCTTCTCAAGGTGTCCTTGAGCTGAGAAGTGGTCTTCTTGGCGGATTCTATCTCTGCCAGCATGCGATCTATGTTATCTTCCGTAGCATTTATGGCTGCCTTCCCAGCCCTGATGACAAACCTTGGATCTTTGTCTGTTCCGACCATCACAGCTTTGTCGGTTATCATGGTACTGGCTATCCCTTCTGCCCCTATTTTCATCTCGGTTCTTCTCATGATCCTTTTGGTGGCCCTGTCATAGTACACTGTACTGAAATCAGGCACCCCTTCCCCTTTCTTCTGTGTAAAGGGTACTAACCGGAGTGTGGGAGTTCTAGGGGTGACGGGAGTGGGTACTTGGAGGGTTTGTATCTCAGGGTTTTCCTCACCCTGGCTTTGCTCTTCTTGTGACCTAGAAGCCTGCTGTTGTGCCAACTCTGTCTTCTCGGCTTCCTATTGTCGAAGTTCTTCCTCCAGTTTCCTCTGAGCTTCTTCAGCTGCTTGCTTAGCAGCCTCCTCTGCCTCTCTGTCTGTTTCCTTTACCTTTTCGGCTGCTTCCTGGGAAGCTTTCCCCTTTTCTTCTTCTCCTTTCTGGAGCCATTCCGCAGCTTCTTGTTCTAGTCTCTAGGCCTCTTCCCTTATTCTTTTGGTTGTTTCTTCAGCCTTATCCCGCTCAGCCTTCTCCTGCTCAGATCCACCTTTTGGCTTGAACCTCTTACCGAGCGCTGTCATGTTAGGGGCCCTCCTGAAAACAGATTCATCCTTGTCAACGTGATGAGTGTACTCATAAAATACTTTGTGTTTCCTGCAGTGCTCAGCCATTCTCTCGTGAGTATCATTTCGTCTAAAGATCATCTCCCCAAAACGGAACCTTTCTAGTTCCTGTATAAATTCAGGAGCTTGCTTCACATTTGCAAAGCTGCAACTACCTAACTTGAATGGCAGAGGAGGGTACGCAGACTTCTTCTTCTGGAATAGGAAATGACCAACTCCATCTATGTACACCTGTCTGACAGCTTCCTTGTGTATGATATAATCTGTTGCATATTTGGGTAACAGATAAGGGGTCTTTGACCCACCAAACATCCTCAAATACATCCCATTTTTCGTCAAGAAGTAATCACCAAACTCCTCTATGACCTGCATGGCCTCTTCTGACATGCAGTTGCATTCCTTTCGGAATATGAGAGTGTGCAGAGGCATGATAAACTGTTCACATATCTCTCTATAGTAAGTATGGTATTGATGAGCTCCCAGTATTCTATAAGCTGCATATATGGGCATCCTATCTTTATCCCAAACACATTTGAGCCCGGGGAAAGGCTGGCGACAGAGTATGTAGTCAATTAAAATGGAGCTCATGTAAAATTCAGATCTTCTCCGTTCTTTTCCTTCCAAAGCTACAGCTACACAGGAGGAGAGGCTGCTGGATACTATGCTTGCCCAATTGAAGATAGTTCCTTCTGTTGCTATAAAAAAACATTAGAGGTACCCATTCAAGCTTGAACAATTTGCCATTTTCCCTCCCGAAGATTCTATTTAGCATCAACGCTATGAATCTGTAGGTAGGCCTGAGACTGGCGGTGTCATACTCTTCAGTCGCTCTATGTCGGAAGATCTTTCCAGGTAAAAGCATTATTTTCAGAGTCTCTACAAGGTCCATTCAGAGGTCGTCCAGCCATTCATTTGTAAGGAAAAGCTGAGGCTCCGGCAGGTGATAAGCTAGAGCTACATATCCAGGGCTAAATGCAGCATAGCCCTGGCCCT
>LPNX010847057.1:0-37083 GCA_001517045.1 Pseudotsuga menziesii
TTGTGTTACAGCTCCATATTCAGTCTCTCTTGTTAGCAATTTTGCATGATCAATTGATAATTGTTGTGGGTAAAATCAATCTATTGCTGGCCTGAATTTCTACAATGAGGTAATTTAGGGTCTTCCTCATGATAATCTATCTAGGGAAAAAATGCATAAAGGAACCCTTCGAGGAACTTGGCTAAATCTTCCATGTCAGTCTCTCTTGTATGCCATTTCCTCAAGAATATTCTAGGAAGCCTGAAAGGGAAGTAATACCTTTATTTAGAATACCATTGAGATACCATTCACAAGGATTTCCTCGTAGAGTACTAACAAAAATTTCCATCATATTATCTTCATACAAAACATTGAAGTTAGGCCAAATTTTAAGGAAAGATATGACATGTTGGACCTCTGCATACTCATTTCCCCAAAATATAGGTAGATGATCAGATATACCTTCACCATTATGATAATTAGGGAATCCTGGAATGTTTGAGAAGTTAATGGAAGGATATTCACTAGAAATCTGAGCTCTTTCCTCATCCATATTGTTTACTCAATAGCAAGCATTTGATATAACCAAGTAGCTATCAAAATAATGCGCTTGAAAATTTTACTATTTGCATGGGCTCATCTACACACAATCAATCTCAACAATTTTTGTGAGAAACAAGGTTTTTATCCCTTCAATGGAGTCACCATGTGAAAAGAAAAATATGTGTCTTAAATCTTTCACAACAAATTCTATTTTTTGTTTTTCTTTGCAAACAGGGAAAAAGGTTAGTAGAGTCACCAGACAAAGAATCAAATATCTACTCTAATCATTCATCTAAAAAAGAAAAAACAAAATAGAAAGAAGAAAGTTGTAACCTGAGAATAGAAATATTTATCCCCTACAACAGCGCCAACAAGTGTTGCTACATTTCAAACACCTTGGGGTTAAGCGCAACATAAATATTCAAGCTGCTAGGTGTGTCCTTGGGGGAAAGTATCGAGTTAAGTACTGTCACTTTCTCTTGAGTCATATGTTTATGAAAAACTCCTAATGAAGGAAAAGGGGGTGGTCCCTAAGAAAGAGTTGTCTAAGGCTCTTAAGTTTTAATTGTTAATGATGAAAGTAAGTTGTTTAGGAGTTTTTGAAATAAAATTACTGAGACAAGATTGTTTGCAAATTTAAGTAAATATTCGAAAGCATAACATCAACACATAAAGAGAGAGTACACTAATTATAGATTAGATCAGTTCCAATGCAAATTCAAAGTGAAATAATGTTGTTGAAGTAAAATGTTTTGTAAATTGTCTTGGTTAGTTTTAATTATTAAGAGATCAGTTGAATTATGGGAAGGGAATTCTCTATATATTGGAAGTAATTAGAATGTGTCCGGAAGATGTATAAACTGGTTCCTCACTCAAAAATGTGGGTTGAATCGGAGTCTCTGAGAAGGTGCCCAACACTACACCAACAAGGGTGCAACCTGACTATATTTCGAGGTCACTACTCAGTTGTTCTTGCTTCCTTCGAAGAATTTTCCCATGATTTTCAACTATCATACGCTGGATTTTTGTAATGTTTCTAAGGGGATTTGTTTTTATTAATGAATTATTAGATTGATGTGAAGAAATTAGAAAGTGTCGAAAATCGCTTTTGATTTCCCATTGATCTGGAAAAGCCCGTAGGGAAAGAGCATACATGAGTTGATGACAAAATGTTTATTCCAATTTTATACAACAAGTTTGTAAAATCAAAGGATTAAAAATAAATTAGAACCACAACTATGTCACTTTTTGATCATCCACCAATAATCGACAAGCCTTTAGTTGGTGGTGAGAGCATACTTCGTGGAAACGAGTTGGGTAAGAAAGTAAAACTTATTATGAGATGAAATTAAATAAAAACAATTAATCTATTGTAGAGGAGGCCACTTTCCCTCCTAAATGTCATCATATTTATATATTTCAGTTTGTAGATTTTTGCGGTAAGATAAGTTGCTGTAGGGTTTTTCCGGACAATCCGCAGTAGACATTTTTAGGTCGACGTTTCGATTCCGAATATGGAACCATCATCAGGACAAGTATTTAATTGGTAAAGCTACAGCTTTGATGGTTCCAAATTCGGAATTGAAACGTCGACCTAAAAACGTCTACTGCAGATTGTCCGAAAAAACCCTACAGCAACATATTTATATAATTATATAGTTTAAAGAGATATTAACAAATGAGTAGTTGGAGCTGATACAACCGCTCCAACCTCTCTCATAATGTATAAATAAGTGTCAAAGCTGAATACAAAGGCGTATTGGTCATCCCTTCCCAAATATTTGTGTTTGATGGTTGTGTATGAGCATTAATGTATGCTTTGAATGTGATGCAAAAACCTAGATTTAAACATCTGGCGTCGTTGCGTCTTTCATGCAGTATGGGTGACAGCAACAACACATGGAAGCTGGATCGAACCTGGAAAATATCGTGAGGAGAAATATTCTCTACAAGAATCAAATAAATGCTAACTTTTCTTGATTCTTGATGCATTGTTGAAGACTAACCAAGAATCTTGAAAATAGGAGATCAAATACTGTGCCTCCATTTCGAAGACTAACCAAAACCAAAAGCCTGCAAGCAAAACAACCCCGCAAGAAATGCTCAGAAATGATGATGTCAAGTGATGTTTCTGTAAATAAATAATGATCTTGAAGATCTATTCTAAATGGGGTCAAAGGTATTTTGTGACCATCTACTTATATAATCATCCAATATTCTAGTTGACGACATGACTGGAGGAATGCAGATGGGAAGAATGCTGACTCGGTGAGAGAAATATTCAAATTTTGGATGCATTGATTGCTCAATGCACTCATTTACTTGTCGACTAGTCATTCTAATGACCACTGAAGGAAGTATGATCACGATGAGCAATCACCATCTAAGGAGAGATTGAAGATCGCCCATTGCATGATATCAACGATTAGAAAATCAAAGAACCTGCAAGAACGAATGTATTTGATAGAAGAAAATGATACCATCTGTAATCAATTGGAGTGACCAACTTCCCTGCACTACAACGACTCTCATACATGCATTCAAATTTTGACCAAGTTTGAAGATGTCGGATATGATAATCACCCAAGAAGCTATCAATCTCATGTTGGAATTTTGTGAATATCAACTCATCTTTAATCAATTATGTTGTCGACCAGAACAAGCTGATTTTGTTGAGTCGAAAGCTGACCAGAGAAACTTCCTATCTGGTTTTCATTGGATTTCATAAACTAAGGAAGCATATTTTCATATTTCCCGTCGATTAGCAGATTGTCATTTTTTTTCCAGTATAAGGGTCGCACCTTGTTTATAGCATGTGAGTGTTTCTGTATTTTATTGTGTTATGTAATTTATTGGAACTCAACAACATGACTAATTGAATGAGTCTGAATATGCATATCCATCCAAATTTAGCGTTGAATCCTACATATTTGGTCGAAGTTTACTGCGTATAAAAGAATTTGATATTATGTTAATCATTGATATATGCTGCGGCAATTATATAACATGAAAGTTGGTGCAATCAGTTGAAGCATGATGGTTGAAGCATGTCAGTTGAGTCATGTTTATTGAGTCATGTCGGTTGAAGCATGTCAGTTGAAGAATATCATATAAGTTTTCTACAAGCATGTCGGTTGTGTAAAATGAAAAGCATGTCGGGTTGGTCGGTGTCTTCAATTTGGTCGATGTATAAAAACTCATTTGTAACTTGGGGGTAAATGTTATTTGGTCAATGTGATAATGGATTTTTTATGTTTGGTTGATATGCCTTAATGGGTCGATGTCCATGATTGTCTCATTCTAGTCGATGTCGACTACTTGTCATGTAAAGTCGGTTCAATTAAATTTTATGTATTTTAAAAACATGTAATTGTGATGACTGAGTCATTATAGTGACATGACTCTTATTTAAAGATTTCGAAGTTAAGAGGGGGGTAAACGTGAGTCTCTTGCGAGGTAGGTGATCCCCTCCATTTTATGTAAATCAAGTTGGTCTCTTGCCAACCATTGTAATTTGAGTGATGTTAAGTCTATTAAATTACAAGTAGTTTATCATGACCAATACCATGCACATAAGCAAGAAACATACAATCTTGCAGGAAATTTAAACTCTCAATGCAGAAGAAGATGACGGCAATGGAATTCAAGTAGATATCATACACCTACACAGCAAATCACTCCAATGAGACACGATGACAATGTACCCCTCATTATCAAAATGCTGAAACTATTCCTAGGTTGTGATCTCAAAAATCCAGAAGACAGAGAAATGGCATATAAAGTCGAAGAGCCAAAAGGCCCTGCATGCCTGAACCGATGGAGATTCTAGTCAGATGATCTAGCGTGAGGATTTAAACCAAAAGACTTCATTGAAGAAAAGGATGGTTGACCTCCATTGTGAGAGGATGAGACTTCGATGGACTACTACCAGATTGAAGATGGAGGTTAAAGAGTAACTAGTCATAGTAGAGCCTTGTGCATGTGTGTTTTCCTATCAAGCTGGCGGCTATTGCGGCTGAGTTACCTATGCATACCGTATGCATGGTTGATGCATAGTGATGAATACTTCCGCAATAGCAGAGACCCAGGATGTCGATGCATATTTTCTTGTTCTCTTCGGGACGAAGAAATGTTTTGTTTGTGGGGGAGATGTAGAGGAGGCCACTTTCCCTCCTAAATATCATCATATTTATATAATTATATAGTTTAAAGAGATATTAACAAATGAGTAGTTGGAGTGGGTAGAACTGCTCCAACCTCTCTCATAATGTATAAATAAGTATCAAAGATGAATACAAAGGAGGATTGGATGTCCCTTACCAAATATTCATGTTTGATGCAGTGTGTATGAGTGTTAATGTATGATTTGAATGTGATTTGAAAGCCTAGATTTCAACATCTATATAGCCTTTCAAGAAGGCATATTGTGTGCAAGTGTTGATTCATAAAATGCAAACCATGAAAGAGACTGTGAGTGTGGGTGTTGTGTAACCCACTTGATTTATTTATTAATGATTTTAAAATATGATAAAAAATGAATTATTATTTTTACTTTGATCCTTGAAAGGGATCAAAAGGATTACAATGTCGATATGAGAGAATAGGACAAAACAAAAGGGATGGAGGATGGAGTTTTAGATGTACTGGATGACCTGAGACTTGAAATTTGAGCAGTATGTCCTCCTCATTTTCTCAAAACATTCTAAAAACTAGTGAGTTATATGTATTAGAATATCATAAATTTATCAAAACAAATACATACTCTATACTACTCAAAATTCTCATAAAATTGTAGATTTGTTCAGTGAAAATGACACTTTGAAAGATTGAGACGGATCTAGTTTAAGATAAAACTTTAAAAGTGAATCTAGATATGATATATATGACTGAATAAAATCATATTTCAGATACATAATGATTTATCCAATTTTACTAAGAATTAAGTAACTGAAACCAAGAAGAAATCTTGAATTTTAGAGAGAAGAAGACTAAAATTCCCAGGCCCATGCTTAAAAGAAATGAAGGAGAGAGGTATCTAAAAAATTATTGGAATATAAACAAAAAAATGGATGTTTTAAAGAGAATTGGAGAGCTCCAAGCCCCTTCACTCTGAGACAAATCTGCAAAAAAACTAGGCAATTTCTCAGAAGAACAAGATTAATCCAGTCATTTCATTAATCAAAAAGAAGAAGGAGAGCAAGTATAACTAAATATAGTTTGGTACCCCTACAAAATTATGATAATAAAATTAAAATAAGTAACTTGACATAAACAAATACTCATTGAAATTTAACTGGATTTAAACACATTATTCGAAAGAAATAAAGCATGAAATTCCATAGATTTCACCTCAAATTTTGACCAAGTCACAAGCTCACAACGCAATCATGGAATCTCCTTCAAAGACTTCAATAATTATTATCAAATTATAAACACCATAAGTACAAAGGGAAGAGGTTCAATGCATCCTCTCAAATGGGGAAGAAAACCTCACTTTTATAGCAAAAATGGAGCTTAAACCCCATGGGGAAAATTTGCCAAGTGTTGAAGATATTTTAGACAATTAGGGGTGATATAGACTGAAATAGAGGTGGTAAGTTACACCTATAATAAAGTATGTCAACCACGCATCTTTCTGTGGCACATATACAACAAGAGGTGAGCTCTATCATGGATAAATGTGCCCCTCTATGGAGAAATTCGCCCCCTCATGGATTTGATTGTATCCATTCCATTGATGACTAAATTCGCTCATCTATGCTCATAAATGCCCCATAAAATATCCTCAACAACCCTGAAACCTCAGAGATAATTCCCATACAAGATGCCTTTGATTTAGGAATTAGTTTTTCTCCAATTTTCCCATTTATTTGACTCTCTGAGTCATTTTGGAAAGAAAATCAAAATTAATAATTGAAAAATACTAATTGAACTCTCAAAAGTGGGATTATGGGTTTAATGGGGGATCTGGGTCCAAAAACAAGTATCCCCGTGACCAAATTGGCCCCATATGCCCAATTTTATGACCATTTTGACTTTTACAATTGAAAAACACCTTATCGATGATTTTATTAAAAATATAAAAATTAAAAAATCCTATGAAAGACTTAGCGCATGTCCATGAAAATTTGGGACTATGAATAGCATGGTATAATACATAGACCCTAGACTTTAATAACCTTTTAAGACATAATCACCAATTTCACCATCCCGGCTTTGGAGGATTTTGAGTGAAAAACTAAAAAGTTATGTTGCTTAAAAAAACGTCACATAATCGATGAGGGAAAAAACACTCAAGGATGATGACCTTGATGACCAAGTCCTAAGAAGGCCAATCCTTTTACAAAATAAAACATCATGCTACGTCATTTATTACAATCCCCCCAAGGGGTGTGGATATGCGAAAAACGGACCACAATTGGCCCTGATGAAACCATGGAACTTCTGAGCACTAAGTAAGAACAATTGACTTGTTCCGATCCTTGGTGGCTCACTTTAAAAAGAGCCTAAATGCAACTGAGTGGATAAAAAGAACCATATTGTAGTCATTTCTAAGAGGTGTCACGTTATACGTTGTAAAAACACATAACTAACTTGACTTGTAATTCTTTGTTTATTCCTCGATAAGAGAGTTTGCTTTAATTATATTATATTAATACATATTGTAATATCCTGAATTTTGGACCTAACACTTATAGGAATTTTCCTATTGATTATGATGATTATCTTGATGTTTATTTTATATTGGGTCAAAGACCCCACTGCATATGAAAATGTTTATTTGTTTTATATATTGGGCATAAGCCAATTATTGATGATATATGTATATGCTTGTTTGTGTTGGGTGTGGACCCTGAAGCACATGATTGACGAGATGTTTTGTGTTGACCGAGGAGCTAGAAAACTTGAGTGATTGATGAATTGTGTTGAGAGAGAAGCTCTGGAGCACATGAGTACTTACCTTTGTGTTGAGCAAGAAGCTCTGAAACACATGAAAAGATAATTGGATGTGTTGGGCATAAGCCCTGGAGCCTTCTGGAGCATCGGATCCTTGGCCATTGTATCCCTAGGTGCATCGTACAAATACATCCTATAATTTAGTGTTGAGTGAAAGGTCTGGAATTGCACTATGTTTGTAACTCCCTGCTATAGGAATTGAGTATGGGCTCTGGTAAGCGCTAAGGGTTACTGAAAAGAATTTAATAACTTTCGAGTGAAAATGACTCGAGAAAAATATTGATCTCATCATACTTATTTATAAGTGATTAAATGAAATTTTGAATTTCTTTATTCTCATCAAAGTACTAAATATCTACCACGTTATACAAGGGAAATCCAACATGCAAGGATGTTTAGAGTTACCTATCCTAGTAGACCTAAACCATCTACCTACTTGACCTTAATGAAGAAGTGTCATTAATTCTAGGGATCATGGTATATGATGCCCAGAGAAAAATGTTAATAAAGTGTTATATTATTATGTACTTTATACATGTTATGTATAAAGAACTAAATATATTAATATTATAAATAAATGAAAGAAAGAAGAAGAGTGTTACATCTGATTTTACCACACATCGTGGATCAGACCTTTATGGCCTTCCCTGTCCCTCTGCAGACTCTTTATATCCCATGGACCATTTTTGTACCTTTGATGTTTCCAAGATCATCCCTGAAAACATGCATTATTTTCTCTACACGACTTTTAAACCTGTTCTCGCGTATGTACACGGATATGACCCTAAAAGCCGCATACATCAGGATGTGTGCAAAAGGCCAAATAGTTTTGGAGTTTTCCTTGATATGGATCTGAGTCACTTGTCTCTTGGCCTTCCATATGCCTTGAGATCACTCGAATTTGACCTTCCATTACCCCATTGAAGCATTATATAAGGAACCCTTTGGATACATTGAAGAGGGAGGAATTGAAGAGCAAGAAAACTATAGTCCATTGTTGTCGGAGCTTATACTTGAGTCTGCATCCCTTTGACCCTTGGAGCACTTTGTGTTCTTCCCAAGCTTGTCTTTGCTTGTGAGATTTCTATCGAGAGATGGAGGATTGAAGTGGCGGAGGCCTAGGTGGAGGAATCAGTTTCTTTAGTTCGCAAATGTGCCGACAGAGGTTGTCACTATTGTAATCTTTGATTTATATTAACAGAAATATCTTTTCCTATCCAATAATGTGTATTTAAATGAGTATTGAATCCATGGATTATTTTAAATAATTATATATTATTGATTATATATGCTAGAGTATATCTAAAAGCATTATATAGCATGCTTGTCTTGTTTGCTGAATGTTGAGAGAGTAAATTGTTAATACAAGCGAGAGTGGAAAAGCTCAACGAGGATCTACATCAACCATTTAGAATAAGGTATGTTTAGAGATCCTTTAGTGTTAGATATTTGGTTTTTCTTGCATATGGGAAGGGATTGATTTCTGCAGTTACTTTTTCTGTTGTGGTACCCCAAGCCATAGGAAGTTTTCTCTGTAACAAAATTAGCGACCATACTGGGGATCAAACCCAGAATCTCTGGTTTTGCAGACCAGAGATTTCTCTGGTTTCACGGTTACTCTGTCTATTGTGGTACCCCAAGCCATAGGAAGTTTTCTCTGTAACAGAATTGGTGACCATACTGGTGAGTTCCTAGTCATTTCCTTTAGGGGTTTTATCAGCATTCAATGTTCTTGAATTGCTCTGATTTCTCTGTTTCTGAGTCGGGTCTGGGGGCATGTTTTCCTGGTAGTGTCTGATAGGAGTAAATTTTGTCTCAGCTTGTCTGTTTACCTTCTTTTTTATCTCTTTTTCTTCCTGTATGCGAGTTTTGTCTTCACAGTCGCGTGTACACGCGGGTTTTACTAGGATATCCGCATACATACACGAGTTTTCTGTACACAGTCGCGTATGCCCTGAGTTTTTCCTTTTTGGGGAAGATTAAGTGTTGCTAGGTGAGTTTGGATCATTTTTTAGTCTTCTTGGATGCTTCTAGAGTCTGTATACACCTCTGTTTCTAACCAGAGATGCTTTTTAGTTTGAATTTTTTTAGAATGTTCTTGTCATTACATTTTCTATTTTTTGTTTTGGGATTAGTGCATTAGGTCTCTTTTACCTTGGTGCTTTGATTGGGTGTTGTCTGATAGTGCTTGCAGAGTCTGGGGGTGGTAGAGTCAAAATTTTTCTTTATTATCTCATTTTAATTCAAAAAATACAAAAACATTTGCTTTTTGCATCATTATGCATTGTTGCATTTAGCATTTTGCATGGTACTTGCATTAGGTTTGCTTGGAAAAGTATTAGTCAAGTTTTCATATAGGAATGATTGCATCTTCATTTGAAGGAAAATTTTGCACTTCACGTAGTAGCATACCCTGTTTTTCATTTGACACAATGCATTTGCATTATTTGTTAGGTGTGCATTTTACTTCTTGTTGCATCATAACATCATTAGTTGCACAACCATTTACCCTTTTTTGAGTAATAAGCCAATTAAAATCAACGCATAATAAATTGAATTACACTCTTTTCTTTTATAAGGTTCACCAACAAGATTAGGTTTTAGGGTCTTGGAATAGTGCATTGTGAGTAAATTCTCCAAGACCACTAAACAAAACATTTATGTGTCTGTCCAGGTGAGAGTGTGAAATTCCTTTATTAATTAGTTTTTCTCAGGATCCTCCTCTTAGAAGGGAGTTAAGCACGAGGAAGTGTGAGCGGTTATTGATTGGGATGACCCCTGGTCATAACTGAGTAGCACCGGAGATATTTCCAGGATTGTATTCGTATCTAGAGGATCTTTCGAGAGTTTTAGGCTTTGCTACCCTGCCCATATGGTCAATCCCGCCTGTGACTGTCCACCTGAGCATTGATTATATTGAGGTGAACTTAGTTGCCTTACCTAGGTTATCGAGGGGGTAATTCATAGAGTTTATTCTGCAGGTGTCCTAGCCAAGTAGGGGTCGGACAACACAGTCGCTATATGTGTTGAAGCTAAGGGCCACTATAATTGGTTACGAACCTCCATTTGTTGTGTATGGGAGTCTCAAGCCTCTCCTAGGCGAGACATACCTGCTTCATTCGGGAGCTTACATATCCTACCCTTGTTTGCTTGTAATTTGGCTTTACATTATATAGGTGTATGCTCTCTGCACGCTAGTTTTCCTAGGGTTTACGTAATCAGATAGAGTCTTTTTCATTTTTTTAATCATTGTGGAATCAGGCATGGCATTCACTATTCTTGTCGTTTAGCAGGACTTCCACCTTCCATGTATCCTCCTTCTTTGGGAGAGAGAAACATACATTCTGGGTGGACTACTTCTCACATTAATTCACACACAATGGGAGATCACGAGGATGAGATTCCTGAGATGTCTTCTCCACCTCACAAGGTTGGGGATGTAGATTCTACTCCTATATATGATCCTTCACCAGATATACCTTCACATTCTGGTCATGATCCCTCATTCACAGGTCGCCGGTATTGGTTACCAGGTGATGAGACTCATCATGAACCCACAAGCACTAGTTTTATTCATTATGGAATGCTTGATATCCCTACACATGATCCGGAACATCATGCCGAGTAAGAAATTGAACCTAGCACTACGCCTAGGGGCACTCCTATTCCTTTCCATGTGGAGATATTTGGGAACACTAGTCACATTGCACCTTCCATCCCAGTGGTGGAAGCTACCTCACATGTCCGTCCTAGACCTAGTGTTAGTAGTCATATACGGATACCGGAATCGAGACAAGTGACCATAGGGAACACCACTTACATCCCTTCACATGTCCCTTCATCCTCAAATCCTACTCCTTCGAATTCATTTTTGACAACCCTTCCTCCCCCTCATTCATGTTGTCCTTTGGTCCAGAATGTTGCTACTAGCCATGTTCGTACTGCGACTGCTCACACAGTAGTATCTCAGAGTCAAGTACCTCCTGTTGTCTCAAGAGGTCATATTCTTGTTTCTGGATTGTCTCATGGTCCATTGCAGAGAGTTCCCCATATCCCTAACTATGAAGCTTCTCATGGGACATCCCATGCGACACCTTATGGAGCTTCTCATGGACAACCTTATGGACCGCAGTATGGACAAAACTATCAACCCTATGGGTACAGGTATTAAAAACCCACTTACTCATCTAATTATGGATTTCTAGCAACACCTAGTCAAGGTACACCACATCATAATGCTTCCATGCAGCCCTACAAGGGTCAAATAGGAGGAGGATATTATGGCCAAGGCCATGGTATTTACAGTAGTTAGCCTTATATGAACCAGAATTATCAAGGAGCATGGCATAGACTGGCTCAATCTAGGCTCCCTTTCCTCACAACATTTAACTTACCTGACTTATCGAGACTAATGAATGATATGATATCTCATGACCCGGCTTGGCTGGTTGTCCCTAACAAGCTTCCCTCGGACATTCCCAAGTTCGAGGGCAAAGAAGGATAATATCCTAGTGAACATGTCACTACTTTTCACCTTTGGTGCTCTTCTAATTCCTTACACGACGACTCAATCCGTTTAAGGCTATTTCAACGCACCCTCACAGGGCTTGAAATGAAGTGGTAAATAGAGTTACCAAGGGGGGCATTTGTTTTGTTCGATGACCTTGTTATGACTTTCCTTAATCACTTTCAGCTACTCGTGTGTTACGATGTTGGTACATAACTCTTGTTCACATTTAGACAAGACAAAGCCACACATATCTCGGATCATATCCGGGAGTGGTGTAGATAGAAGAGGTTGATTAAAGCCTTCATACCACCGGAATTTCTCCTTGAGTGGTTCCTCAAGTCGTTGTTACCTTACATCGTGAAGGATGTTTCTACATCCGTAGTCCAAAATGAGGAACAAGCAATATTTAGGGCATAAGAGTTGGATTTGATTTATGCTCAATCCGGACTCTTGTATGAGATCATACCTAACACACCGTGTTCTAGTTTCGACCCCAAGATCAATCCTGGACCACATGCCGATGGAATTGTGGGTTGTACAAGTACCAAACCTGCGGATTCAGTTGTGAAACAAGTGAGTCAATTGTCTATTAATCAATCTGCTTCGGGACAAGCCACAGCTTCATCTCAACCCACCCAAACGGTGAGTGTAATTTTCGTGCAATTGTCAGACCAGAAGGGAAACCAGTAGCCCGGAAGGAATAAGAAAAAGGGTAAAAATAATCGTAAGGGTGGGAATAAGAATGAAAATGCCAATTTTAATGACAAGAACGCCTGTAATGCTGGGGGAGACAAGCAGTCTAAATGTAAGGTTAAGTTTCCTTGCAAATTGTGTAAGGATGACCACCTCACTCACTTGTTCCCTCGTATGGAATATGCCTCAAGGTTCATAGCACAGGGCCCAGCTATGCTGACCAATCCTTTACCCCATAACCAAAATATGAACTTCAGGACCAATGATCCTCATTGTGCGTCGAGCAGAGATCAAAATCTGTTGGACTCCAATACTAGTCATGGTTGCATCAACATGGTGCATGCTACTAAGGTTGTGACTTGTGCGAAAGACTATGGTTCATCACAACCGGACCTTGGAAAAGAACCCGCTCCACCTGAGAGCCCTTTGCATATAAAAAATCCTATGGATAAACCTGAAATTTAACCTTGCATTCCTAAGAGAGTCTTAAAGCATTCGGGGCACAATCCTAACACCCAATCCACCCAGAACTATTCCGTTGTTGAGGATTTGGGCCAAACTCCTTGTGTGATGTCTACACTTAAAGTACTTCAGAGTTGTCCTCCGCAAATGAAAGCCTTTCTTTCTGCTCTTGGGATTAATGATGATAGCTCTTCTTTCGTCATCAAATTTGAAACCATGGGACTACAGCCTAGCTTTCCTTACTACGTGTCTCTTTTGATTCATGTAGAGTGTCCTAACATGACCGTCAAATGCACTGTGATTGATGAAGGCGTTGCTGCTTCTGTGATGTCTTTGTTGTGATGGAAGGGTTTGGGTTCTCCCGAGTTGTCTCAATCCGCTAACATGTTGACTAACTTTGATGGTAGATTGTGGGGATTCTTCCTTCTCTTAAGATTCAATTGGGAGGGAAGACCATCGCGATCAAGGTCAAGGTGGTTGATGCACCCCTTGATTACAATCTTTTACTGGGCCGAAATTGGATGTATAGTATGCAAGACATAGCCTCTTCTCTATTTCTATTAGTATGCTTTCCATTTAATGGGAATATTGTTACAATTGATCAGACATCATTCAAAAATCTGAGTGTTAGTGCATCATTGGGAGCTTCTATCCCGATTATCGATCATTCTTAGCCGGCAACTAGGAGTGTGTGTGTAGGTATGTATCCATCCCTTATGGAGACCTTTAGTTGTCCTGCACCCATTCTTATGATTGGATCTAGTTTCGGTGGGGCTTCATCTTCATTGAATCCGGTGTCTTTTCGCACTACCCATATGGAATATCCTTGGATTCTTCCTTCATCGAGTCCTTCGAATGGACCTATCAAAATGGATGTGTCATTGCCTACAACAATGATAGAATGTCAAGCGAATCTTGATTATGTTGCAGATCCTAGTCCTTCCTCTTCACGGACGGAGGAAGAGGACCCGTATGTGTTGCCTGCATGGGTAGTTGAGTCCTCTCATGCACATGATTGCCTTGATGATGTTTTTCCATCTGATGAAGCCATTATTGAGGCCATGTCTGGGGTTGAGCCACCTTGGGAAGAGTTACATCATAGATCCTATTTTCTTCCCGAGCTTGACCGTATGGAGCGTGAGGACTTTAGGGAGATTCTTAGCGAGAAGATTGGTAGTCCTATGGTTCCATTGAGATCTCCTGGTTATATGGTTGATGGGAACATGGCGAATATATCACCTACTATTCCTATCAATATCTCTCGCGATCTTGGCAAAGTTGAGAACGTCTACATTGGGGCAGACTATTCCCCTGATGAGATTAAGGAGTATACCAAGTTGTTTAAAGAGTTTCATGACATATTTGCTTGGTCATACAAGGAAATGCTAGGTATCGACCCTCATATTGTCAAAGATGAAATTATGACCTACTTGAATGCGAAGCTCGTTTGACAACGTTTGCGTGCGGTGAATCCTAGAAAAGAACCCTCTATTAAGGTTGAGATAGAGAAGCTGTTAAAAGCCGATTTTATCTATCCTGTTCCCTTGATGGAGTGGGCTTCAAACCCCATTCCGGTTGATAAGAAGTAGGGAGCGATCCATATATGCACTGATTTCTATAATTTAAATCGTTCTTGTCCTAAGGATAATTTTCCCACACCATTTATTGATAATATTTTGGATGAGTGTGCGGGAAGTGAGGTATTTTCCTTCATGGATGGTTTTTCCGGATATAATCAGATTCAGATCAAACCTTAGGATCAACATAAAACTGAGTTTATTTTCTCTTGGGGTACGTTTGCATATCGAAAGATTCCTTTCGGTCTTAAAAACGCCAGAGCCACATTTCAGCGGGCTATGACCTTAATTTTTCATGATCTGAAAACAATTATCGAAGTGTATTTGGATGGTCTTGTTGCTCATTCTTGTCTGAGAGTGCTTCATCCATACCATTTGAGATTAGTATTCAAAAGATGTCGCCATTACCAGGTTAGGTTAAATCCTCATAAGTGCATCTTTTGCGTGACGGTTGGTCGCTTTCTAGGGTTCATTGTTTCCAAGGAGGGTATAAGAGTCGATCCCTTAAAGGTTGCGGAAATACTTCAATTGTCTCCCCCACACAATATTAGACATCTTCAGTGTTTGCAAGGCATGGAAAATTTTTTACAGAGATTCGTGGTTAATTTTTCCAATTTGACTAAAGGCTTTATGCATCTTTTAAATAAGGACACTACCTTTTACTGGGATGAGAGAGCCTAGGAGTCCTTTGATTCTCTTAAGTGAGCCTTAGCATCAGCCCCCATGCTTAGTCCACCCAACTATAGCCGTGATTTTTTTATTTATGTGGCTGTGTCCATGGAGACGGTTGGTATGGTTTTGGTTCAGGAGGATGAGGAGCTCCATGAGCATGTCATATATTATTTGTGTCGAAAACTTATTGATGCAGAAATTCGTTATTCTCATGTGGAGAAACTTGCCTTGGCTACCATTCATGCAGTTTAGAGATTGAGACATTACATTCTCCTTCACTAGACCTTGGTGGTAGCTCATGTCAATCCATTTCAGTTTGTCCTCACTAGAAGGATGATCAGGGGAAAATATAATAGGTGGATTGTTATTTTGCAAGAATTCGATCTCAAATTCGTTTCAGAAAAATCGAAGAAATCGTTACTTTTTGTGGAGCTCATTTCTGATTTCCCGAGTGTGGAGGAGGAGACAGTTTATGAGGATACGTTTGTCGATGAGCACATTTTCTTTATCTCAACTTTGGATCCATGGTATGGCGATATCATTATATATTTGCAAATGTTGAAGGTCCCTACTCACCTTTCACGGGATGAGAAACTACAATTACGTCATGTATCTAAGAACTACCTTATAGTGGATAACACTTTGTACCGCCGTGGGGTAGGTTCCATTTTACGTCATTGTTTAACACATGATGAGGCTAAGGTTGTGCTGAATGATTTCCACGAAGGGGCGTTTGGTGGTCATTTATCTGGGATTTCTACAACCCAAAAAATATTGAGAGCGGGATATTTTTGGCCGTTGATCTTCAAAGATTGGGCTCTATCTTAAAAAATACTATACATGATCTTCAGTCGGGGCTGATTATTGTATATTATTGTACAGTTTTTTGCATAGTTAGTTTTTCTTATGGTGATCAGGTTTGTTGATTAGCTTTCGTTTCTTATGGAAGATGTCAATGGAGTCTTCTGCTTACATAGGATTCGCTTATGGTGCTAGCCGCCACACTCAAAACTCATCTTCTGCTTCTTGGGTGATCTATACTTGTACGGGTCAAGTATTTTCTTCAGGAGGCGTATTTTTATGACCTTCTTCGAACAATGTTGCTGAATATACTGCAATTATCGAGTTATTACGGTATGCCATTTCATATGGTGTTCTCTCTCTTGAGGTACATCTTGATTCACAGTTAGTGGTTTCACAGCTTAATGGCTTGTATCATATTAGGGATCCGACATTATTATGAAGATTCTTACGTGTGAGATTACTAGAACGACAATTTGAGAACATAACATACATACATGTTTTAGGAATTTTTAATCAAATTGCTGACTCATATGCTAACTATGCATTAGATTGGAATTTGTTCCATAGACTATAAGCATATGACAAAAATACATTTTTACACACATGTAAATAAATAAAATCGATCATCATAAATTTTTTTCATTAAACATCTAAAATGTGATGTCATAATACATAAGTGTCATAATACAAAAATGGGGCTTTTGAGCCACCAAAATATAATACACGGTAGTACAAAGATGAAACACTCTCAGGTCTCTAAGCCTGTGGAGGAGAAGGGGGGTTCTGATTGTGGTAGCACACCACAGCTCTATCTAGTCGTCGGAATAAGTGAACCCATGCCCGTGGTACAACAACCACCTGGCGCTGCATGGCGTCAGACAAGTCCTCGACTTACGCCATGGGTACCCTATGTGTCAAGCATACAAAGTTTGTGTGGATACTTTGGAGCATCCTCTCCGCATCCACACCCATGATGCCATCTCCTCTTCCCCTCCATCTATGATGAGGGAAACCGTCAGGTTGTCGTGGTCCAACATATGCATGCACATGATAGATTGTCACTATGTTTCATCACACCAAAACATGTCTTTTGAGTAAATATGTCAAAAAATATAAAAAATTTAATAATCCAAAAAACTTAAAAAGAGGGTTTGGGATTCGTTACCTATGTCACCATATGCTGCTCCTAGTGGTAGGGGCATGTCCAGATCTCCCTAGAAATCTATCCCTACATAGGGATAGTCATCGATGGCAATGATCTGTCATCGCCACCATGGAAAGAAGTCTGCTGGGTAGGGGTTAGACACCCTACCTCCACCCAGTCTGTGCATAGCATTTGCCCAATGTCGTTGGGCCAGATCTCGAATCTCATGTGGAGGAATGTCCACTCTAGGGCTTAGCCCCAGTACACGCTCAAAGAACAACGTGCTCAGTATGCTACCGAAATTGAAGTTTCTCTCCCCACCCATCTTGCAGTCACTAAGCTGCTACTTCATGTTACTCAACAGCACAGTGCTCCAGTCGTACACTATGGGTCTCATACACTCCACCGCATAGAACATCAATGGCCATGAGGCATGGTGGAGTGAAGCTAGATTGGCTATCCTACTGAGTGCCAATAGTATGGGCTTCAGTCCTAGTACCTGGATGAAGTTTGTCGAGATTTGACTCCCAACCTTTTTTGTGTTTGAAAAACAATATAATGCAATGTACTCATCAATGGTAAGGCCACCTCTGGGACCGCGAGAGCGTAGGTTCACCAACTCTCCCCGTCAGGCTAATCCAGTAATGAAATATATGTCCTCAATCTCTATAGTGAGGGACATCCCATCGATATGAAAAGACTCTGAGTCTGGATCCCAGTAGTCCACTAGCATCTGCAAGGGTCTTGGTTTGGCCCTTAGGTTGCTAAGACACCAAAAGTTATATAGATCACATGCACGTAGAGCTTTTTAAGCCATTAAGTCACCTCAAACAGGGTCTTCTACATCTCCATGTTCCCTCTCCCTCCATTCTAGAACCATCGTGCACATAGAAATTGAATTTTGGTCATTATATACCTTAAAAATCCTTCTGCACGGCCGCATACGCGACTGTTTGCAAAAAATCCACGTATGTACGTGGTTTTGGAAGGTTTTTTCCACGTATGTACGTGGTTTTGGAAGGTTTTTTCCACGTATGGCCAGCCCTATATGTGAAAAAAACCTCAATATCTGCATGGGCCGAAACGACCATTTTAGATTGGTTTAAAAATTAAAATCGACCATGAAAATTGAAAAAAATTGCATGAAAATAGAATAGGAGAACATGAGAAGTTACCTGGAACAAACGGTGTCGAATTTCACCGGACGAAGCTCCCAGAATTCACGTTGGAAGTTTTGAGCTCAAATGGGTAAAAATTTCAAATGATATGGAATTTTTGAATTTTTTACTATTTATTGAATTTTTTTGAAATTTTTGAAAATGTTTTACCCCCTTTTCTATAGTTTTGGAACATTTTTGACCATTTTGGACCGTTTCGGACTAATTTGATGATGTAGGAGTCCATTTTGAGCGTTGTTTTGACCATGGTTTTGACCTGTTCGTGTTGATTTCGGGTATTATGTCTAAACTAGCATATAGGTTAGATTTCACATCCGTTTGCACTTTGCATGACCATATGACTGTTTCATGATAGCCTTAGGTACGAACCCATTCTATCTTGTCACAGAACCTTCTTGTTGCTTTTAGAAGTGACATCGTGTGAATGGTAGAGCTTGACCATACATGGGTGCCCTAGTTAGCTCCTATTTTGCATGTGGTGCCCATGCCGACATTTTTCCTTTAGGGTGTGGGAGTATTTTGTATAGTATCACCATGACTTTGTGCAAGAGCCTCATACTCCTCTTAATCTTTTTGCTAGCATTTTTCCCAAGACTCCCTTATGTCAAGTTGTAATTTCATTATAATGATTTTTTCCTGCCACATTGATCCTTATGCTGGATTCCCTGACTTTGATTATTATCTATATAGCCCAAGATTGTCTCATGTCTAGCCACGCAGAGCCATTTTACATATCCTTTGTAGCTTGATTCCCCATTTTTTACTGGGAGGGGACTTTCCCCCGAGTGTCGTTATCCTACACATGTGTCCTTGCATTGAGCATAGGTATTTTCTTCTGCTTGGAACTGGTTTGTTTTCGCCTTGACACTTGTCTCCTCCTAGTCTGTAACTATAAAACACTTTTATTCTTTTTCAAGCTTTTCAAAATATTTGAAAAAGTCCAAAAAAATCAAAAAACAAAAAATCCGGATAGGAAAAGATGTTATCTTTGGCAGCAGTTGAGTCGTGTCACCTTCGAACAGAGCACTGTATATCACATCCATTGGTTGGGTTAATAGTTTGACTTTAGGAGTTGGACTCATTTCTCTGAGTTTGTCTCCACCGATGGGTTAAGCTTCTAGTCCCTATGGAGCCTCTTTCGATACCTTCTGTGTCACAGAGATGTCCTAGTTTTGTATATCAAGTCTATGTTTCCTACATTCAGTCACCATTCACCTTTATGCTCTTGTTCGAAGTAAGTTAAAATATGAGTCGGCCATTCCTCAATTTTCGTGACTTTGCATGTCGGTCATTCTCGGTACTGATACTGGTTCATGCACATTATGATCGAGTCCTTCCACATTATACAGCTTTGTTGAGTACCTCATGTTGGATGCTGGGGGGTGCCTTAATGCCGTCCTTCCACCGGATTTCATCCCATCGACTTCAGATCATTTATTCTGGGATAGGAATCTAGAGTCATTTTGAGTGCCTTGAGACTTGTAGTCATCAGTGGCAGGTTCTCTCATCGTCGACAGTTTTGGGAATACATCAATTTCACCTGATCAATGGATTCTTTCAAGTGTTCGACCTCAACACATTTATTCACACTTGTTAGTTTGCACTCTAGTACCTTGATTCCCATTTTCATTATTAGTGGGTGATCTCGCATCTATTAACGTTATACATCAATGACCATTAATCGGACGATGGACTACTATGTTTGACCTCGACACCTCTATTCACATAGTAGGACCTGTACTTGTAGCGGATTGTGTAGAATACCTTCCAGATTGGTGGCATTTCATATATGCTACCTCCTTGATCGTGCCAATGTTCATGAGATTTTAGCTCTCGTGACTTGATTCCAGTGTATGTTAGATATCTTCAGCCATTATGGAGATCTTGATCCATTGTATATCTTTAGCTTTTATGGAGATCATGATCCTTTGTATATATTCATCATGGAGATTCGGATCTATCTATATTTTACATTGCGATGACCACACATGTAATATTTTGTATCATGCCTAGACATGGCCATTGTACTCTTATGTATCCAGGACTGCTATATGTACTTGCAGTTATGTGCAGAGTTTTATTATTGTATTATACTATTGGATGGCTAGTTCTTCCACCTGGTTCTTCATCACTCCACTTCTGGAATGGACTTGTAATGTATTTCGGCCATTGTATCACCCCTCTGACCTCACACATTAGGGGGCATCTATTACAGCTGATTTTGCCACACATGGTGGATCACACCTTTATGGCCTTCCCTGTCCCTCTGCAGACTCTTTAGACCCCATGGACCATTTTTGTACCTTTGATGTCTCCAATATCATCCCTAAAAACATGCATTATTTGCCATACACAACTTTTAAACCTATTCTCGCATATGTACGCGGATATGATCCTAAAACCTGCGTACATCGGGATGTGTGCAAAAGACCAAATAGTTTTGGATTTTTTCTTGATTTGGATCCGAATCACTTGTCTCTTGGCCTTCCATATTCCTTGAGATCGCTTGGATTTGACCTTCCATTACCCCATTGAAGCACTATATAAGGAACCCTTTGGATACATTGAAGAGGGAGGAGTTGAAGAGCAATAAAACTATAATCCATCGTTGTCGGAGCTTATACTTGAGTCTGCATCCCTTTGTCCCTTGGAGCACTTTGTGTTCTTCCCAAGCTTTCCTTTGCTTGTGAACTTGCTATCGAGAGATGGAGGATTGAAGTGGTGGAGGCCCAGGTGGAGGACTCAGTTTCTTCGGTTTGCAGACGTGTTGACAGAGGTTGTCACTATTGTAATCTCTAATTTATATTAATAGAAATATCTTTTCCTGTCCAATAATGTGTATTTAAATGAGTATTTAATCCATGGATGATTTTAAATGCTTATATGTTATTGATTATATATGCTAGAGTAGATCTAACACCATTATGTAGCATGCTTGTCTTGTTTGCTGAATGTTGAGAGAGCAAATTGCTAATACAAGCGAGAGTGGAAAAGCTCAACGGGGATCTACATCAACCATCCAGAATAAGGTATGTTTCAAGATCCTTTAGTGTTAGATATTTGGTTTCTCTTGCATATGGGAAGGGATTGATTTCTGCAGTTACTCTGTCTGTTGTGGTACCCCAATCCATAGGAAGTTTTCTTTGTAACAAAGAGCTCCATCAATTATTATTTATTATAAAAGATTAATAAATAGTATAATGTCTATAAAAGTCCAACTAGGAACTAGTAGAAAGTTACTAAGTGAAAATATTAATAATTACCTAATTTAATTGAAAAGGGTTAAATCAAGAAACCAAGGTTTCTTGATTTAACTGACCCTTTGAATGAAAAGTCTTTCTATAAAGACTCAAGCTAAGGAATTTCTTGGGGTCTTAATCTATCATTAGAGGAGTCAATTTTTTGCCTGTTTTCTCTCAAGTAAATTCTTGAAGAAACATTTCTTGGAAGGAGAAAGGAGAACTAATCCAAATCTGATACACCAGATAGGAAACCTTACCTTAGGAGCTCTAAGCTACTTGCATGTTGGAGTCCAGCTCGGGGGGATCCAATCTAAAACCAGGAATGGTTCCGGGTCATGGTTGGGAGGAACGTTGTAGTTCCCAAGTGATTTGGTCATCAAAATCAGAGGTCAGATCTGTCTTAAATTGTTAATGTTGGTTATTTAAAAAGTGTGCAGGTTCAGCCATTAAAGGAGCTTCAGGAAGAAAAATTATAGGTATGAGTTCTTAGTATGTCAAATTTATTTCTAGGGTAAATGGTGGCTGCTTTATATAAATGCTCTTTATTTATTTCTAACCCTATAAATGATGGTTCTGTCCATATCTTATAGGGTTACATTTCCTAAATTTTAACCCTAGACTGTCTATGATATCTTCTAGATTAATTGATGGATATGTTAGATGATTTTTTTCAATGTATCTACTAACCCTATGTATTAGACTCTCTAGTTAGACTCTGTTATGGTTTGTATTTCTTAAACATACCTTGGGTGGTGAATGTTATTATAGGTTGTATATAGCTAGGAGTGCATCTCTAAGTTTGTTTCTGTATTCATTCAATATTCAGAAATTATTACTATAAACTAGGTGAATCCAGACCTGTTATTATTGCTCACCTATTCTTTATATCTCTACTGACATATTTTATTTGTCAGTAGAGGCATGTTCTGATTATAGTAGATTTAATCATAGGAGCAAGATTACATAAATAAATATACTAATTAGACACCTTAGGGTATTACTTACAAACAGAACTACTTTATAGGTAAATATATATACAGATAAGCTCATCAAGTATAAACATTTCTAAAAGCTATCTATACATTTGATCCCAAAAATAAATAACTCATATAATACCTTTCAAGGTATGCCATAATAAGAATATACTAGTATCAATACTTTGCATTTAAATTATCAGTATCAACACTAAATAAACGAAGGAAGCATCATGACCATCTATGTGGTCCTTTAGAAATATTTGATCATAATTCATACAAAAGAATCCATAGTTCTATCCATTTTCCATCTTAAAAATAACTCATCAAACATTACCATAACCAAATTAAAATAATACATCTTATACAGTAATCATAACATATTAAAATAACATCAAAATCATACTATAAACCCATATATTTCAAACAAGAACAGGAATCGAATCCTATGGGAATACAAGCCCGGTTTCTTTTATTTGATAAAATACAAATCATTACATTAATATCCAAAACATAGTCAAACCCTATGGGGTATCAGTTGCATACACACTAAGTCCACACTATACATAAAATTTATGCAGGCAACAATCTTTATAAACCACTACCACGCTACTAAGGCAAACTAGGATTTCGCTACAGCACGACCTCAGCCAATGTTCAAATGCACAGAGTCCATTTATAGGTTAAATACAACAACGAATTCCATTGTGGGCTTATAAACCCTGGCTTCTACAAAAACCCATGAATTCATTGTATCAAACAATCAACAGATTTATGCATAGCACTCACCTAAGTCATGGCCTTGCCAAATTATAATTTACACAGTAAGTATTAAAACCAACTAGTCTGCTAACGAGTCACCCCTACACTAGTCATTGAACTATCTACAGTAATGAAATAACACCAAGACTATTGCAGCCATGATGGGGAAAGGATCAAGCCATTCACGGCTTGGTATTTCAAAACCCACGATGTTCACATTACAACCATTAAAATATACATAACATGCATACCTCAAATGAAGGCGAATTCCTGTGTCCAAACCAAGTTTAAAAAACCATAACATAGCACCTACATTACAACCCAGTAAGCAAAAGGACATGATCCCTTTATTAAAAACGCAGAGTATAAACATCATACACAGTATGGTAAAGTAGTGTCTCCACACAGTCGCTTCTGAAGCAAAAAATGAAGTCTACGGGCATGCCAATGGGCTATGGAACCATTGCAAGCAATGGTGCAACCCATGGCTCAAAGGCCCAAACCAGTAAATCATTACAAACCCAAAATTTATACACAGAACCAGAGGGAGTGCAATTTCACATAACATTGTTCAAAATCCAAGTATGTAATCATATGCTGAAGGAAAATTTTAAAACCCCACATCGAAACCCACAGCATAAAAACCCCAACCAAGCAACAAATATATGTACAATCTGCCCAAGAGGGCCGAGAGATAGCAAGTAGAGACTTGCTCACAGGCTTACTATGGCCACGATTGCAAACACTTGAATCCAACCGAGTTGAAGCCACGCTGCTCCTCATTCCTTTTCGGCACCTACAAAACACAAGTGAAACTGGGGATGAGAAGTATGGACATGTTCAAAACATTAAACCAAACCAATTTTCAGGCGTATGAGCTAGACAAATCATACCTCACTGCTTGGAGGTCGCCTCCATGGTCTTCTCCCTGCGTAGAGACAAAACACATAAACCCCAAATGACAAACATGATGCACAACCATCATGAGCCAAGCCTAAAGGAAGGCTTCCACGATTTCCAAGGACATTAAATGCACCAGCTGGTGGCCATTAACATAACACTAAACCCACTCCCATAGTTAAACATCGTTGCATTCGTGACCTCCAATACAAATCTTAAACCCTGCTATCATATGGTTTCTACCATATGTTATAGTTTCGCCACCCAAAACCTTAATGCAGATCATATACTATTATATGGTATGCAATATTGCAAAGTCTCATTCATACATAAGTATGCGCTATTCTAAAGTCAAGAATCCAAGCTTAATTATAATGGTAATGCTAAGTCATAGGTTTAGAGATTAGGGTCTTAACCCCTTAGTATCAAAGTGTCAATGCTTAAGGACCGTGGCATACAAAGTATGCCATGGTAACATCTCTGACTATAATAAGACCAAGGTCCGAACAAGTAACCAAGTTATGACCTGCCATTAAAATAAGAAATGCGTTAATAACTGTAATAAAACAGACATCAAGTGCAATTGTATAGATTGTATAAGTATCACATAGTTAAATTATCTAGGCTAAATAATTAACAAATTTAATATTACCTTGGTACCAATCTAAAATAGTAATAAAGTGTAATGATGAACAGTAAGTGAAAAATAAAGACTAAAATGATTCCAGCTCCCTACTAAGCCTTGTGTTGCGAGATAAACCTGGAAGTAAATAAAAGAGGTGCCTTAGTTCGATTGAACAAAGTAAGTCTACGTAACAAAGTAATACTTAACCTCTCACACCGTCATGGGAGAACAAGTTTCGCCACTCCGCCCACTTTGTTTCCAGAAACAAAGTTAAGTTAGGACTCCATAATTAACAAGTGTGACAATGCAGAAAGGACGAAGCACATAAATCTAGTGACAACACATAATCGACAAAAGTGTAAACCTAATACTAAGTAGTAAACATAAGTACAACATCATAAGTAAAATACATTAAAGATAATGACTGAAATGTAAACGACAGAACATAAGAACAACTTACGACTAAACATAGGTACATAAAGTGTAGGATAAGAGTTCTGTAAATGAATAATGTTTCGTCTAGATAGTTTTTACTAGCTTATACAAAAAAAAAATTGATTTTTTGGGACATTACACATAATTAACATTAGTATATAATAGAATGCTTACTGTTATAAGTTACTCAGAGCCGAGTATTTATATTTTGGAAAAAGTGTAAAGAAGAATTGTATGAGGTAAGAAGCTAAACTTCTTCTTAACGATGCTCTTTTAGGAAAGAGCCATGTATTCCTTATTACACAAGGAATAATATTCTACATATGTAAATCATTTATAAAGAAAATAAGTATACTACGTTCATTTTTAAAGCACGTAAGTATACTACGTTGCATAATTTATAACTATAATCAAATAATCTTTATTTTCCACGACTCAAGCATCATATATAAGAGCTTAGTGACTATTCTCTCCCCAAATTATTTTCTACAATGGAGAATGATATAGGTTAATTATTAATGAAGATGATTAATAAAGATCTCTAAGAAATATATATAATTCAATATATCAGTTATTAATGGTTACTAATATAACCTGTAGCATATTATGTTGAATATCAATTAACATATTCTTGCTCTACAGGTTAATATTATTAAATAGTCCACATTCATTTATCTTGTAGTAAACAATATTTTGATCTAGATTTACATGAGACCACAATTATTAAAATAGGGAGGATAACCTAAATTGTTTGTTAACAATATTTATTTGATAAATAATGTAACGAGCCCAAAATATACACCTGAAATTTTTAATCAATAAAAGTAAAACAAACAAGTATAAGGGACGTTAGAGTCACTTACTTGAAGACAATACCGGAAATATACTTGGAGAATTGGTTCCTCCCAACCATAGGAGAGGACTGCAAAACTACGACTCCAACTCCACCCCCAAGCTAGATCACCACCATGCACACTAGAACAACAAGTAAAACTTCCACACGACACTCTCTCTTAGAGTCTATAACAAGCTCAATGATGGACTTATGAAAAGCATAAGCACTCAACAAATGCTCCCGCAACAAAAATTCTCCATGATCAACATGATGTCATGTGCTATCCCAGTGCACCAATATATATAGCTTTTTCCTAGTTCTGATGCCATCCCAATCAAATCTCCAATCAATCCATAAATCCCTATGATTTAGGACCTTGTCTAGTTGCTAAGTTTTAGACTGGATTTGATTGGTAAATATCTCTCTAGCTTGCTTACACATGTTCTCTTATGCCATGGCAGTGTCCCTTCATGTAACTAAATTATCCAAGTGTCTTTTCCTTTTATTAATAATAAAATAATAGTTTGTTGTGCAAAATGTCCCTCACACCTCTTGTGAGTATTTTTGAGTTTTTAATTAACTCTTACAAAAATAATTTTTTTCTAAATTATTTTCACAAATATTAAATAAAATAATAATGTCTTGGGGGTATTACATTTCTCCCCCCTTATTCTTTTGGGTTCTTTGTAGTTCACGTTCTCTTGGTTTTATCTCCTAGAATTAAAATTGTGATTAGGCTCCTCATTGCTTTGTTCTCTGGAACATATCGTTTTGGTTAACCCTCACTGTTTCCATAGCTTGGTGAATATTTTTAAACTCTTGGAAGGATTTACTGCAAGACATACCAAGTACAATGGGAATTATTGTGATTATGGGTCCCGTTTAGTATATTTGGTGCTTATAATAAATTTGGGAACATGTCGCAAAGTGTGTTGTTTATCTTTGGAATGCTAGTTAACCCACCTGGTTGTGGGAATATCAACTGTCCCAACTGTAATAAACATTCAAGAGATCCATAGGATCCTCAGACGACTTAAAGAAATTACCAATGGCAGCAGAACATCCATATTTTTAGTTTCCACCAAGGTACATGGAAATGAACATTTATGAACCTCTCAAAATGTCTCGATTATATAAATTTTGGTACAGCACAAGATACAAATTCAAATTCTCGATGCCAAAACTTCTTTGCTCATAAATATGGTATGAAATGTTAATAAATACTAAAGGACCTCACTCAACAACATCTATGGGATATGTCCCTGGAGATCTCAGATAAGATAAAATAGTTTAACATATGCATGAAGACATGGAGCTGGACAAATAGGAAAATCAGACCGCCACCACCCTCAGCTATGACAGAGCACTCAACAAGCATGCTTTTCCATAGAAACTCCTTTATTTATATTATGTAAATCAATTTTGATATTGGGCATCTTCTATCGACTTTACACGAGCAGATATTTTAGAAAATCCAGTGTAAAGGACAGAATACATATTTTTGTATTAGTTTCAAATTTTAGTTTTGTTGAAATCTTCCTCGCTAGAGAATCTCAATTTTATATTTTCAAGCTGACCAGTTCAACTGCAACGTTTTGTAATGATGGTTGATCATTGCTTTTCTTCCAATTGCATGATAGAAACATATTGAGTTGTACCTTTTCAATCAACTTTAACCTAGCTTAAACATTTCATTGGAAATTTGGTACTCAGTTCTTACCATCAAATTACAAATATTCAGTTCGAGCTCTAAAATTCCATAACATATGTGCAAGATTAAACAAACTTCATGTTCCTCAATAAAATATCTTTAGAAGAAGCTAGTGAAATTAATCAATCATTATAAAACATTTGTTTTTGCATATGCCCATCATGTTTTGATGTTTACTTATTGATATCCATATCCAAGTCAAGAAATATACAGACAAATGATACATGACAAATATTTGGCAATAAAAAATGCTTTAATTAGCAAATGCAATCTAGTAATATTTCAGAAATAATCAGCATTAATATTGATGATATAGAAACTTATCTATGCAAAGAAAAAGTTGGAGAATCGAAGCAATGTCTTGTGAAATTCAAGGAAAGATGAAACAAAAAAACATTTACATTGTGATAAAAACAAGTTTAAAAAAATGTCAATATCAATTTTGTAGCAATAAAATCCATATTGCTTGACAATGTAAAATGCTATCTAATACCATACTCCAAAAAACTTATATAGACATAGGCCAAATCAACGAAAACAATTTACAGTGCTAATGCTACATTCCATATGAAAGTAGGCTTAAACAAAATTACTTTATCATAGTTCTATACCATATCAATCTTGGAAATGAAAATATGGACTCCAAATTCAAAAATGACATCCTCACGATATCTATGAATCATTTGTAAATTCTTGTGATTTTTTTCACAAAAGAAGAAGAAATAATTAACAAAAGAGAATCCATTCGCAATTCAACCATTTTTACATTTACATATAGACAACAAATCCTGAAGACTAATATCGAAGAAGTGTTATTCAGAATCATAAACAAACATGGATTAAACTAATAGTATTGAAGCAACATGTTTTCCTCATGGTACCGGTCCAATTACCGCATACTTATCATCAAGTTCAATCCCGATGCAATGATTTTTGAAACCGGCCTCAGCTCAGGAAACGACTTCATACAAAGAAATATTTAAATGATTTTCAAAGATAATTTAAGACACGTGTATCTATCATTTTAAAAAAACACACATATATATAAAGAAAATAAAATGCACTCGACATGTCACATGCTTTATATAATTATATCTAGACTGTCACATATAGAAACTACATCTTAATTATAAATAAATAATTTCAAAGTTCTTCCAAATTACATGCTTCACTAATAGCTATATAGTTCCTCTTATTATGTATTACACATATATTCCACTTTACATGCTTCACTAATAACTACATTCCCTGTTATTAAATCTTCCACTTTTGATATACAACTCAATTCATCTTATACTAGTATATAATATATTCAAAAGATGTTTGAAGGTTGGGTACCTTCTATAGAAATTAATCAAAAAATGTCCAATAATCTAGATGTATTTGTCCCCAAAAAGCTATTGATGTTAAAAATATATATATATATTATACTATAGGACGTTATGTATCTCCGCTAAATTATATTATCATTTCAAGTCTATTGTTATTTGAACATCAAATATATAGAGTTTATTAAACTCCATGCAATAGTTTTTAAGAATCAAAGGTTCTATTAAAACTATTCTTTATATGTGAAAATCTAATAAAAACCCCATTTTCTTTAGTCTATATTCTCATCTCTATTATTCAAATTGAAAATCCTAAGTTCTATTTAAAGTATTTATCTCCTTGTTTTCGCACTAGAAATGGTCACAAAATATTCAATATCTGAGTATATATAGACATAACCAAGGATTCTATTTACCACATTAGTGTTTATTGTTTATGGTCAGCGTTTAGGGAAAAAAAGGATTTTCACTTACAAAAATCAAAGGAAATTATTTGAAGTTATGACCATATTATCGAATGAGAAGAACCTTTAAATCGATAAAGATTAAGAGGGAAATTTCTTTATGTTTGCATTTCGTTGACTCCTATAAAATTATGGAAATGACAGAATTACACAGTACGAACCACGTTCATCCAGCTTACAGAAGGATTTTTTAAATACTGGTGGTAAGGGAAGTTACTGCTCAGGGGCAATGACAAAGCTAACGTTGCATATTTTAATATTAATAATAATAAATAGAAACAAATACGCCGAAGACTTTCACTGTAGCAGAGGGAGATAACTACGCCTCAAATCTTGGTAAACCCATTAATTTCTGTAGAGTTCCAGATTGAAGATGAGGTTTATGGCAGATACATAACATCGAACTCTACCTTATAGCCATGCGATCCCGGAGCTGATACAACTAAGGTTTTTGCAAAGAATTGTTGAGTATGGAAACATAAACCCAAAACGAGAGAGAATATCATAAGTCTAGGCAATGGAGTTGGTTAATCTATAGAACATTTGCATCTTTTCAAGTAAGTTAGGTCGGAATCTTGCAACATTATTTGTTGTTGAAAATGAGATTTTCAATATTAAAATTGCAATTTTTATTGTAGAAATGGATATGCAATTAGAAATAGATTCAGGACTGTATATTATCTTCGGACATCCAGATTATGTAATTCTAATCACTGAAAACTATCCTTTAAACAATTTCTACCTGATTTTGACAAAAAAAACTAGCCCAATTTTAGATGCAACCCATCTAGATTTTAGCTTACTGCGTCTAGGCAATTGTCCACGATTCAATCGGTGGTTCCATTTCAACATCATGCACAGATATTGGATACCATTTAATGGACTAATTTGGTAGATATTCCAGTCTTCCACAGTTGTGTTGTGTTGTTTTTTTTCCTTTTGTTATATTTTTCTTTTTTCTTTTCCCTAATCAATAAGTAAGTTGGCAGGAGCGGGCTTCATAGCTGTTATCTTAATAGCTCAATCTAACTGATTCTCAAGTCCGTTGGAGAACTGGCACCACTCCATTTATTAGGGAGTTAACTTTCAGTGATATGGTATACACTCACCAATGACAGGCGTGCATGCTCCTGCTCATAACTATTAACTATTCTATTACTCGTCGCCTCCCACAGTAAGATCTCCCGAAAACACTCTCGAACAGAGTTGCCAAATTCGCCCGAATCAGGCCAATGAATACGGGAATTCGTAAATTCAGTTAGCCACGCGAATTATTGAGTTTAATTTGGTTCTGTTTAGTTCACTTATTAAATTTTTTAGACATTGAAGAACCGTTTCCTTGGCTTCCCATTTAAATTTGAACACAGAAATCCAAAATTTCTCCAATCAAAAGCATTTTAATTGTCTGTTATAATTCTCTGCTTCTCTGATTTCTATATCATACCTTGTAGATCATCTTTACCTGGAATGATTTGGATATCATGCCTTCTAGATCGTTTTCAATTTGTAATTGTTATAAATTATTGAACGAATACTTCCCATCTTCTTCAATTCTCCAGATGCTTTTCCTTCCTCTCATCTTTATTGTAACGATCCCAACCTACAACAGATCCACACTTCTAATTGAAGGATGGTTTCAGCTATGATATGCCATATATAGTATTCGATTTGGGGGTATCTATGTTTTACTTTCAAAAACTACCTTAGAGATTTAGTTGCATGAGACAAGAATTACAGAAGTATGGTTCGAAATTTATTCGAACAATGTACAATCAGCAACTAGACTAATATTTCAAAAGTATTCATGTGTTGCAACATAAATACGACTTTATATGTGAGATTTCTCTTTGCAACTTTTTACCATTAATAAACAACTGTTCCATATTTATTCCATGTATTCAATAGAGATCTCTATTACACACTTTGAGAACTACATGCATACCATTATGCATTTAGATCTTACAATTTCAACTTCCAAAAATTAAAATATACATACCCATAATTTAAAGTTTTATTGTTATATTTGAAGCACATATAGATACCAATTTCATACATGTCTATAGGTTCATATCTCATCATTAAATCACCATAGTAACATCATTTATCACTTAATTGTAAAAAATGAGAAAACATATTGGCTAACTTTTCTTATTATAAAACTACAACTCACCTCGAATGAGGGAAAGCAAATGATGAGCCCTCATATCTGAGATTTGAACCTTATACTATGATACCATATTGTAACCACCCCAAAATATACACGTGAAATTTCTAATCAATAAAGGAAAAACAAACAAGTATAAGGGAGATTAGAGTCACATATTTGAAGATAATGGATGAAAGATACTTGGACAATTAGTTCCCACCAACCACAGGAAATGACCGCAAAACTACGATACCAACTCCACCCCCGAGCTGTATCACCACCATGCACACTAGAACAACAAGTAAAACTTCCACATGGCACTCTCTCTCACAGTTCGTAACAAGTTCAATGATGGACTTATGAAAATGAGAAGCACTCAACACATGCACTCGCAACAAAGTTCTCCATGCACAACGCAACGTCTCGTGCTATCCCAGTGTGCCAATATATATAAATTTTGCTCAGGCCTTATGTTATCTGAATCAAATCTCCATTCAATCCATAAATCCCTATGATTTAGGATCTTGTCTAGTTGTTGAGTTTCAGATTGGATTTGATTGGTAAATATCTCTTTAGCTTGCTTACACATTTTTTCTTGTGCCATGGTGGTGTTCCCTCATGTAACTAAATTCTCCAACTATATTTTTGTTGTGCAAAATGTCACTCACACCTCTTGTGATTATTTTTGAGTTTTTAATTCACTCTTACAAAAATAATTGTTTTCAAAGATATTTTCACAAATATTAAATAAAATAATAATGTCTTTGGGGGTATTACAAATAAACTCTCGATACCAATTGTAGTGTGACATCCCCTTACTACTTCGACCTGAAATACAAATTGTAAGTAAAACGACACTGTAAGTACTCATTATAACTTCATAAAAGTTGTGGATGCAATTGATAGAGTTAGGAGGCCGAAAGCTTGACATGACAAAAAAACGATTGGGGACGAATCTACTAGGGGGAAATATAAATGATGAGTGAAACCTTGGGTATCTAGTAGCGATAACCTAGTGTCATCATGGTTTCGATGACATACCAAAGGGAAATCGGTTATGAAATCTAACACAACAAATGATGTGTAATCAAAATCTCTGCTCTTCGTTTCCCAACTGTCTTCTTGGATACGTGAACTAACTCTATAGCAGTTTCCTGATTGACTGTTGCTTATGCGATCTAACACTTCGCGTTAATGTGTGATCAAATCTCTGCCTACGTTTTAAATTGCAATTAGATTTATAATGTGTCGATCGGTATGACCTACAAAATCTGCGATATGTGATATGTGTGTCTGTGTTTTGTTGTATTGATCATTTCCGGATCTGTATGTGCTTGGTACATAATCGATTTGTGTATGCGTCTTGGTATTTAAAATCATTGATCATCTTCGTATATGTATGTGTTTGGTACATAATCGATTTGTGTATGTGTCTTTCTATTTAAATGCATTGATCATTGCATGATCTGTATGTGTTTGGTACATAATTGATTTTTGTATGCATATTGCTATTTAAATGAATTGATCATTTCCTATCTGCGTTTGGTATAGAATTGATTTGTGTATATGTTTTTTCCATTTAAATGCGTTGATCACTGGTCGATCTATATGCGATATGTGTATGTGTTTTGATGTATTGATAATTGTTGGATCTGTATGTGTTTTGTACATAATCAATTTGTGTATGCGTCTTGCTATTTAAATGCATTAATCATTTCCTAATCTGTATGTGTTTGGTATAGAATTGATTTGTGTATGTGTTTTGTTATTTAAATGTATTGATCTTTTTCTGCGTAATGAATACCATGTATTGGATATGTGATATTAAACCCCTGTAACTTGTTTCCTTATTGACTACGTAACGTATACTCTGCAATATTTCCTAATGTATGCATTGGTTATGTGGGGTCAAACCTCTACATTTCATTTCCTTATTTCCTGCATTGAAATATAACTACAAATCAACTCTAAAATCATCTCTCCCTTGTGTGCGTTGATGTATGATCTAAACTACAAATATAGTCTGCATACAATTTCTAACTATAGATCTAGTCTGAAGCACGGCCTTCCTTTGTTTGCGTTTTAATGTTCATTGTGGGTTGGAAAAGAGTCCTTGTATGTGGTTTTAACCTTGTCTTCATTTTAAACTTAAATGGAAAAAACCCGTGAATTTCCTGCTATGTGTCTAGATTCTAAAAGGCTCTAATGGTAAATTGTATTTCTAGCTTGATTAGGGACGAGTGAAGAGTCTAATAACCAATTTATCTTGAACCTTGAAGAGTCTAATAACCAATTTATCTTGTACCTTGAAGAGTCTCTTATTTTATAACCTTGCCTTAGTGGATTCATCACCCTGCTCGAGAATGGCTCTAGGAGGAATAACCTGTGCCAAATAGAGCCAATGGTTGGGAGAAAAGTCATAGGTATGCTTTGAGTCGCTCAAGTCCTATTCATATTTGAGTAGTAACCAATGATAGTTAACTTTTGAATGTGTAAATATTTTAGCATGTTTCAATCTTATTATGTAGATTATGTTGTTAAAGTTATTAATTGATTTATAGTGCTCCTAGGTTTATTGAATTAACTTGATTTTCAAGTTGTGGCTGCAGAGAATGTGTTCCAATGGTGGATAAAGAAATTATACTAATTCTGTGAAGACAACATGGTGAAATCATTTTACATGTGTACATATTTTATAAGTTAGATTTATTTTATTATCGGAAGAAATGAAGCTAACTAACCTTGTTGTTTTCTCAACAACCGAATCAGGAGATTCATACCTCATCTCGTGACAATTGTTCCTAGGAGGGATCATTTCATTCAACGAACCATCATGTGACTAACATATTGGATGCGTCTTATCTATGAATATGGTATTAAGTGTTAGGAGATACCAATTTAAAAGAAATACTAAGAACCTTCTAATGCATCTGTGTGTTTTGAGTTTGCTTGAAGGTTTAAATAATGTCTCGAGGACATATACATGAATACTCATGTATGAGAATCGTAAGAATAAGTGTGTGACCATAGGGAAAATATGCACCTCAAAATAATTATATACTGAACTGTATATACATTATCATTGTGATTGTTTAGTAAATGAAGTGTTTTCTTGTTTACAAAAGAAATAATAAACCATGAGTCCCATATCTTATATAGTCGAGGGACATTATGGTTTTTGGTGTTTAGTGAGATTTAATAACTTAGAGTTGCTTATGTTGGTTATAATTTGCAGTATTGAAGTATGTCTAATAGTTAAAGAATTCAATTGAAAACATAACTATAGAATATACATAATAAATATATTGGCAAGGAAAGGTCTCCATTTTGTTAAAGTATGGAACCACTAATTGTTAAACAATAGTAGTCTCCATTTACATGTTGTGTAGGAGTGATTGTATTTATAAACTTATAATCTTTAGGAATGGTTATAAGGTCAAATAATCAATGAGACTAAAATAATTGGTATACTTGAATGATTCAAGGAAACATTTTATAACATGTACCCCAAGGATCTATTGATGGTACTGTGGTTGTTACAAATGGTATCAGAGCTCATGTTGCAGCAATTAGACCTATATGGGATGAACATAAAGGTACAAGTTGTGTGAACTAAGAATTGAGTTGCTGCAGACAATAGAAAGCAATATTATAAATATCAGGGAAGTCTTTTCCCTCCCATGCTTTGATTCAATTATATTTTAAAGGATGATATGTAAGCCTTGTTTTGTCACTATTTATGTAGATGCATATGCCAATTTAAATGTAGATTAAAGTAATTTCCACTAGTTTTCTCTGTGTCCTTGATGTAACAATGAACTAACCATGAAAATTTTCCAGAGAAAGTAATTGATGGGTCCAAATTTTCTTCGAGAAAACTTGTGGATGGACGACGATTATGCTCAATCTAGATTGACATGTTAGTCATCTTACACGAGATAAGTACCATTTTATGGTTTCGAGTAGCGATCAATTTTTTGTTAGAAATTTATTGATAACATTAAGGAGAGAGGGTCTTAGAAAATTGATAGATGCACAATGCATAGGCTCCTTACAATAAATTGTTACAAACTACTAAATAGTGTGCATATCATTTCAAAAGTTGGGGGGAACACTAGTACAAAAGCGCGGATTTTTCCACGGAGGTTTTCCACGTTTCTTACTTTTTGGTGATAAAATCCGATGTAAAGGAACGAGGCGTCGCTGTATCCATGCCTGGACTCTTAGCCGTCGATGTATCCACGTTTGGACTCTTAGCCGTCGCTGTATCCACGTTTAGACTCTTAGGCGTCGCTGTATCCACGCCTAGACTCTTTATTTTGGGAAGGAAAATATCGGCGGGAATTTTAAACTGGCAATGTTTTTAGGGGGAACCCATTTTCCCCATTTTCCCAACTGCATTTTCACCGGTCATTTCATATCGTTAAACTATCACAGGAGGGGCCAAGGCCACATAGAAGGCGAAGTGGAGGACCGATCGTGAAATTTCAGCTCTCTGGATGTTGCTCAATTTGGCAGTTGAATCGAGTTCCTGATACTTCTCTGACTCCGTCCATGTGCATTTTGTAGGAATTCGACGGTTTATAATTGATATTTAAAGAAGAGAAGCTTTACAAACCCTAATTTTATTGATTGAATCTTGGCACTCTGTTGTAAGGATTCGCCCGTGGAATCGCAATAAATTACGAATATCAGGTATGCAAACCCTGCTTATGTTTAAATGATTTTATATTTTACCTAGACTTGCCTGGAAAAACGTTTAGCATACAGCGGCAGATCAGGTCCATCTGGTCCATTGCCATCAGGATCCCCATCCTTCCCTCCTGGCAGCGTTCCTCCATCACTCCTCATAACCTGCATTTTATCCTGCCTTCTCTTCCAAGTCTCAACACGATCTTTCCACGCTACACTCCCATATCCATAAACTGCCAAATCCTTGGTAGGATCCATCGACCGTGTTTTTCCTGGAAACAGGAAAACACTTGTAAGAAGGTAAGATAGCAAGCAAAATCTTACTTTAAATGAACAGTGATAGTTGAGCACTCTACAATTCTATGCCAAACCCACCTTGAAAGTTTGAATCCGCATAGGGAAGAGGATGAACTCGTTTCCCTCCTCCCATAAATTGAGGTACAATCAGTG
>LPNX010847070.1:2257-20845 GCA_001517045.1 Pseudotsuga menziesii
ACAGATTGAAATTCAACATCAGGATATGTGTTCATGCTTGCTGAAGGACCAATCAGCTGGTCAAGCAAGAAACAGAGTGCCATTGCACTCTCATCTATAGAAGCAGAGTACAGAGGAGTTGTAAATGCAGCAACTCAATGTTTATGGTTGCAGGGGTTATTGGTGAGTGTGGTTTCGAATAAGAATACTCAAATACTATCTATTGTGATAATCAGAGTACCATTTGAATCTGCAATGATCCAGTTCAGAGATAGAGAACCAAACACATTGAGATCCATATGCGCTACATCAGACAGCTTGTGCATGATGGCACCATTCACCTACTCTTCTGTTCATCTTCAGAACAAGTAGTGGATATATTCACCAATGTTTTTTGTGAGAAGACATTCAGCAATCTCAAATCACTACTGGGGATTGTTTATCATGCTGTGAAGCATGAGTGATGACAATATTTTCAAATTTTGTTTTATTGTCCATGTTTAAGGGAGGATTTTTCCCACTGGGTTTTTGCCTCTTTCCTTGGTTAAATGGACATGCAGTATGTAAAGGGTGACTAAGACTTGTTGCTAGGCCCTATAATTTTCTAATATTTTACTCATAATTCAGGCTTAAGGGGGGATGTTAGAATAATCAACCCATAGTTAGCTACCTTAGACATTAATTAATCCAATTTTTGTCTTATTTGCCTAGTTTCCATATTCCACCTTATGCAAGTTGTCCTCCACATGTCCAAAGTGGTAAAACTTGCTAAAATTGAGTCATGGAGCACTTGGGAAATCACTTGGAATCAAATCTACTTTATTCCTGGCCTTCCTAGCGCATGTCTTCTTTTTCTGCTTTATTGCCTGCTTTTGCTGAGTTTTAAGGCAATTGGGAAAGTTTGACTAGGTGAAGTTAACTTGTTTTTTGTCCTCATCATCCTCCACTCTTTTCTCCTAAGAAAAACATGTATGAGTTTTCCTTCCATCATCTATTAGCTTGCCTAATTGATTTTTCCAATTCGTGAACTCCTAGACAGATTTGGAAACTGCTTTATACACCTATGGGGAATTTGCTTAGATTTAGTAAGCCTGCTTTTGACCAAATTTGAATGGCATCCTTATGCATTCGAATCTCTCATGTAATTATTTATTGTGGCAGCCTATGACTTCACAGGGTTGGCTATTGTACACTTATTCAATACAGATTAGTGTTATGCTCCATATTCAGTCTCCTTTGTGTGTAATTGGAAATTTTTCTGAGTGTAATTGTTCTAACACCTGGGTTCAATTTCCCCACAAACTGCTTGGATGCAAGCATTCATCGCTCCTCGATACTCGACCTCTACTGAAGATAGTGCTATGGCAGCCTGCTTTTTGCTTTACCAGCAAATAGGGGCACCACCAAACATGAATACATATTTGGAAGTTGACTTTCGATCAATAGAATCACCCACCCAATCGAAATCTGTGTATCCAACCAACTCTAGCTTGGAGTCTGTAGCATAGTGAATGCCGTAGGTCCTGGTTCCCTAAATGTGCTGGAGTATCCTCTTGGCTTCCTTCCAATGAATATCATGAAGCTGCTGCATGTATCTTGATACAACATTCATGGCATAACAAATATCAGGCCTAGAATGTGTCAAGTACAACAAGATACCAATCAGTTGTCGATAGATAGTGCAATCCATGGGAGGTGTGTGTTTTCCTTCTTCAAGGCTAATACCTGAAAGGAAAGGGAATGGTGCAAGCCTACATTCAGCCATGTTAAACTTGACTAACAGGTTTGAAATGTATTTGGACTGAGTCACCATAATCCCATCAGAATTTTGCTCGATTTCGAGACTCCGTCATCATCTTTGCACACTTTGTCATTGAGTAGCATGATGACAACACACGTGGGCATGTGGGTTTGGGATCTGGTCTTTCTGCTAAGAATCCAGTCATATCGCCCTTTCTGCTACGATGCTATATTGTTGGTTGCGGAAAATATCTCTGGCACTAGTTCACATCATTTCCGATTCGGATCATGGCACATGGACTTGACACCCCTACCCCTTTTCCCTTTCAGATGACGATGTCAGAATATTCCTTGTTTGCTGCATCTTCTTGCTTCGTGTGGAAGCCATAGATGCCATCTGCATTTCAATTATTAGGATATTTTCTTGATTTTCATGCATTCAATGCACTGAAATTTTGTGTTTAGGGTGGCGATCTATGCCATGGAGCCGATTTTTCCTCATGTATATGCTCCAATGGCATCGGGGTATTCGATCACCTATCACTTCAACCCTTTTCATACTTGTCTCAAACTATCACATCGCCAGGGTCCTTTTGGTATAAACAGATCGTATGCAAAAACCGCCCTCTCTGTCATAGACTTATCCTCTCGCAGCTTTCACCGAGCGAAACCATTTCTAGCCTTTCAATCTGACTGTCTTCGATCCTCATCATCGACATGTAAAGGGAGGCCATATTTCTTGAGTTTTGGAGGTGGTTTGTTTCGTGCTTGTTCAACAAGCAGAGAAATCACCTGCCGTAGATATTTCCTTGGCTCGATCCACACCATTGATATTTACTTCCATTTAACCCATCTCGCAGATTTGGGAACCAGAATCTCCACAAGCGCTTTGATCTGGAGAAATTAACCTCATCCATTGATTTATCTTTTGTTGATCCTAGCCCTTGAAATATGCGGTCATTCTGACTTGTTCCGTAGAGATACAAAGGCGCTTATCATATTTACAAAACCTACCATATCCGTCGATATGGTCCACCTCCAGATCGCCACCATCAATGCACTATCCCCTTTAGCATAGTTCTAGCCAATCTGTGAATAGTATTTTCGCGCATTATTAGGATTCGATTGCTCGGCATTACCTTTCCCATCATTTTATGTGGAACAAAAACAGTGCTAACAAGTCCCTCCAACTAGGGATACTAGCCTCCCTGTAAGGTAGCAAAGAACAACATAGACGAGGTGCCAGAATCCCTTGGGTGGCTCCCCAAGATTTCCTGTAAACATTCAAAACACTCCAAAACCCAAAATTAAACCAACGACGGAACCAATTGAAAAACTGAGCCAACACTAAAAAATTGATTAAAGGGAAATGCTTATCATGTTGAGCTTATTCATCTTTATCTACCTACTCTATGTACTGGACCTCATCGCCTAGTTAAGTGATTTATGACTTCCAATGAAGCCATCCAAGAAAATGGTCCCATAAATACCATATCTCTTCATGTTGGATCAAGAACAACACTAAAAGACCCAGTGGAATATAATTATAGTGAAGAAATTGATCTTTGTAGTAAGGACCTAACAATTCATTACCATTTCCCAACCCCTCCATGTATTTTTCTATTGGATCATATAAAACCTGATGGCTGTCGAGTTCTTCGGCCATTCGTCTGATGTGACAAAAATGGTCCAACTGTCACTCTCCCATCATCATGTAGGGGCGACGTTCCAGAAGAATTTGGGAGGCAACCTTCGGATCCTTTGTAACTGTAGCACCAACTTTTCTGTGTGGAATTCCAAAACTCAAAACCCGATTCCTTACAACTATTGCGTTCCTCAATAGAACCGAGAAAATTTACTTCTGCTTCCATGACATACAAAGAGGTATCCCCTCTGGGATTATCATCTATTCCTTGGTGAGCCTCCTGGTCCAAAAATATTTCCATATAATCGGGGACATGAACATAAAGAAAACTGTAGCGTCCAAAGAAATCTTCCGTCTGATTATCTTGGGAAAATTGTTTGGGAAGTAACCCCTTTAGCCCATAATCGAGTTGGTTTCCAAAGGAACCATGCACATTGTACTCCCAGCAGTTCTCAAATGATGCATCATGGTTCTGGCTCCAACTCTCAGGAGCCAAAACGTTTTTTTCCAAATACACTTCAGCAAGAACACAATCATCTTCCTCAACATGATCGAGCCAACAAAACACTTCACCTTGATATGAGGTTCTTATGTTTGAGACATATGGAGAAGCATTTACTTCAGAAATCTCATCTCTTTCCCTGTCGGGTCTTGGACTTGCAAGATCCTTAGTTGTTTCCTTAGGTATTCCATCCCATTATTCATCTCCATATTTAGCATATATGGGCATGCTAAAATCTCTTTTGAGGCCACCATGGATACAACTTGCAACTGGATGGTCGCAATATTTAGGAAACAAACTAGCAAAACTGCCTACCTTTTTACCATCGCACTGATCTCCTTTCTGTCAACTGGGGAAAGGGGTAAGTTACCGAGGAAAGTCCTCTTTCGTCTCATGCAACTCTGCCAAGTTTAAATCTTTGTTGGTTTCATTACTGCTGCCATGGTCTAGGAGTCTTCTCGGCAATCTAAACTTTTCTTTGACCTCCAACGCATCAACAAACATTTTATCCAATGAGCCTGATTTCCTTTCTAACATAAATAAATACAAATTAGGAGGAAAAATAGACACATAAAGTAGCTTCGTAACACCTTCTAATGGTTGGACTTCCGTAGACATGATATAATATAATCTCACAAACCTCCTATTGAAACTTGACATAGTTTCACCTTCTCATTTCCTAATAGAATAAAACTTTGAGTATTTGGTCCAATGATCTTCTTTCACCCCAAAAGTCTAAAAAATTATGAGAGAAATCCTCCCATGTAGTGATGGACTTCGACTGTAGATGTCTAAACCATGTTTTGACATTGCCTTGCAAAGATTGGGAAAAGGCCCTCATACAAACATCCTCATGTTCTATCTCAAAAAGGCCAAGAAAATAATCAAAATCTTGTAAATGTTTCTCAGTTGTAAGGTTTTCAAATTCTCCATCAAACTCAGGAAGGTATTTGTAGTGTTTTGTAGGAAAATCATGAAGGATCTGAGGCAATCGAAGAGGCATATATAGGATTTGGGTATTAGATGCAACGGGGTCTTGTATGAAAGATGTGTTTTCGGATATGGCCTCGTGAGGTTCATCAGGCTGCCTCTTAATGTCAAAGGTTCAAGGAGAAGGGTCTTGATTGAAATCGTATGTATAGGACAAAGAGATACTTTCTATTTGCAAGGAAGGATATATAGGAGTGAAATCACAACTTTTCTTGGGGTGAGATAAGCCATGATAGATTATTATAACAAACTTAAGAAAAGAGAAGGAAATATTTACAATAAAATCTGAGATGTTCTGGAGAAAGCTAAATCTTAAGTATCTTGTCTTTTCCACAAGCCTACCCATGTCTTTATCATGAATCCACTCACGTTTCAGAGCTTACCGATGCCCTTTGGAGACTTGAATTTTAGGATCATGACATTAGTGGAACTACCATAGTATTGGAAACACGGGTTTTCAGAAATCACCGAGTGAAAGATTTATTGTCTTTTGGATGTCTGACTGTCGTTCACCATCGACAGTCTGATCTACAACACTATCATCCATAGTTTTAGAAGGATTTGAACCCTCCTCCTCATGTCGGTCCTTTCGACTGTCGATCTCCCTAGTGGAGCCATTTTCTAAAATACTTAAAGTGGAGTCGCCAGGGAAAATGACACAACCTTCCTCATGCTGGGGTTCTTGATTTTTCCTATAAAAAACCCCTTAACCTTAGAATCTTTTTTTGTTATTCCCAGGGATGATTTTCAATTTCATCCCCAGCAACGGCGCCAGTTTGTTAGCACTCAGAATTGCACCCAAGGTTTTGGGAAGGCAGAACATGAGCCAAAAGAAGAACCACTTTAGGAAATGGAGTTGGCTCCCCCATTTCCAGATAGAGATCTCTCACAAATGTATAACAAGGCCAGATATATTGTCACAGAATGAGTTTCAGAGGTTAGCAATGGAAACAAGGTATGATGTATTGGGCTATGTAATGACAAATACCAAGAAACACAGAGCAGTTTGCACAGAGAATGTCCGCAAGAGCAAGATAACACTTTGGTCATGATCGATATGTTCACATCTGGTAAAAAATGAAGAACGATGGCAGTCCATCAATGTAGAGCACCGCAAGGATGAACTCTACACCAACTTTGGGAGAAACATTTGGCGGATGTATAAAGCAATGTCCAAAGCATAGCAATATCAATTCTTAACCATTATACACTAATTCAAAGACACGAGGAAGACATAATACAAATAAATAACAGGAAGTACATGCCCGCAAGCAAAGGAAAGTACAAACCACAACTAAGAAATACACAGAAATTCTTACATCCAAAGGAAAGAATTTGACTCTGTTTCTTGTATTAAGAATGGATCAAAGTACATAAGAACCAAAAATATCTCAGGTTTCAACCAAAACCAACAACCTTCTCCCTTAGCAGGAAGTAGCTTTTATAGTGCTTCAGGCCTCGAGACTAACCTTGAAACAAGGCGAGAAGTCAGTTACAATCATGATAAAAACTTTAACAAACTAGAACGTGGCATATCTACCACGGTTTACATATATAAAACAAAAAATTATGGATCAAACATGCATGGTATTCTTAACGGTAGTGCAACATCTCTAGACATAGGCTCGCTTGTCTTGAAAATGAAGGCTCAGAACATCCCATGGTGGCTCATTGCTGACTTGGCTTGAACCATTTATCTTCTTGTTGGGTCTTCAATGTGTCTTTTTTTTTCTGGGCTATTTGTGTTCATTCTATGCTCAAAAGAAACTTTCTACATGGGCTTATAGTTGGCAAGAAGGTTTGTGTTCCTTCTATGTTTAGCCTTCCTCCTCGCCCCCTCTCTCCTGGTAACATTACTGTTCAAGGAGACTTGTCATTCTTGTGCTTCTCTCCTCCTAGGAGGAGGATCTTTCTGCAGGTCGCATGGCGCAACACATTCCCAACTTCATCACCACCCCAGATAAAGTTAGCATGTGGAATTCACAAAGGCGTTAATGAAGAATTTGGACCCCTTATCGTCTAGTATGAGAATTTGCTCCAATGTGTCACCGCTAGCAATGGTCGCCACCTTCTGAGGTTTTCAAGGGATGCTTATTGGACAAGAAATTCGAGGCACAGCTCCCGTGGAGGTGTTGTAATCTATTAAGACATATATGCTCTAGCCTCTCACCAGCCTCAAGAGGTCCATCTACTGTGATGAACATCCTTTCCTTGACCTTGCTAGCGTCGGAAATATCTTCTACTATAATGAACGTCCTTACCATGATGGTTGGATTTCCCCTGGTATGAAAACTTAGGAACAGTGGGACTTTGGGCCGAGACTCACCAATCATAAGAACACCTTGACAAACATATTTTTTGCAAAAGGAAGCCATCGTAGACTTCCCTTAAGACTCTCAATATTTTCAACAAAATAGCATTCGAACACCTTAGTTTCTATTCCAAATTCATTCAATAATTGTCTCCCGATGGCTCTAGAAATGGCATTTATAAAGAGATGGAAAGTTGGACCCGGGGATGACTCTGTCAGCATCTTCGCACGCTTCATCATCGAGTAGCATGATGACAGCATGTGTGGGCACGTGGGTTTAGGATTTGGTCTTTCTTCTGAGGATCCAGTCACGTCGCCCTTTCTCCTACGATGCTATACCATTGGCTGCCTAAAATATCTCTGGAACTAGTTCACATCATTTCCCATTCGGCTCATGGCACATGGACTTGACACCCCTATGCCTTTTCCCTTTTGGATGATGACATCAAAATATTCCTCATTTGTTGCATCTTCCTACGTTTGTTGCGTCTTTCCCTACATCTGTAGTACATATTTATAAAATTTCAAAACCTCTTTTCATTTATGCAAATAGATATGGAAATTAGAAATTGTATTCTCATTTCACAACTGTCTTTTAAATCTAGGCACTTTACTATTTTTTGCATTTACCACCATATTTCTATGTCCCATACATCTGCAATATCTAATACCGTACAATTCATAACAACAACATATCAACTTTGTCCATTTCTTCTTGTAAGTAACCTCTTTCCCATGGTTTTAAACGCTTTCATTATATGTTTTTTTTTTCACATTAGAAAAAAAAATTGAATTTAACCTCTTTGCTTGACTTATTACATTTTGCTTCTTTGTTTGCTTTAGATTTTTTTTCTACTATTTTTCTTGAAGTGATTTCTACTGCTTAACACCTAGGGTTACTGCTGCTTTGACTTGACGTATAGGTTTCTTGCTAATCTTGGAGTGGGCAATGACTCTCTTGCTCATTTTTTTGGCAGGACATGACCTCATTACCTTCTTCCTGGTCTGTATCTAAGGTTGGTTTTGACCCTTGTTTTTAGGCTACTTATACTTTCCTCTGTATGGAGTTGCTAAACTTGCTTTGTGACCTTTTAGTTACTAGCCAGTGACTTGGTATGCCCTCTAGGCCTGGGCTGTGACCTTTTGGCTTGGACATGAATGTGCTTATCTTCTCCTACTATTCCATGAATTTTTTAATGCTTTTTTTCCTGGGTTGACTCTATTCTTGTTGGGACATGTCTGTACATAATATCTCCTATATTTCCCATGGATTATGGTGCCCTCTCTTACCTAAGCTATGACTTTGTTAAACCTGTATCATTGTTTCTATCCTAATGAGATCTTACCATTTGGTGACTGGGTTTTTTTTTGTGTGTATCTAACCTAAACACGTAGCACTTTAACCTTCTCTCTCTCAAAGTATCGCTTATGATAGCTTGTCCTTACAGTGACAATATCTGACTCAGTATGTCTAAGTATAAGGCATATTTAAACAATATCTATTTAAAATTTGTTCTTTAATTGTTGTTTATTTGTTTCATTATACTTTTTCTATTATTTATGTTCTGTATATTGGAAATGATAATCCCTCTCATGGACCAACTTTAACGTAGTGACCAACAAAGTGTTAAATTTGAAAGAGATGAAAATTATGTTTAAGTTTATTACAACAGTTCTCTTCTGGATCTAGCTTTGTTTTTAGATATTTTATGCATTAAAGTATAAATTTTGTTTTTCTCTATGTTTTAACCCTAGCCTAACTCAAGATTCAACCTAACCTACTTCAATGATTGTGGGGTTTGGGATCGAGTGGTTTTGGGAATTCATCAACATTTTTCTATTCTCATTACATTTTTCTGAATTATATGACATCAAATATAAAGTAATTCATTCTTGTAATCTAAAGCCTTTTTTTGTTCATCTCCACATTATAAAAACCTCTAAATAAGTCTCATTACATCCCATATTCCTATTTGAAAATATAGGCACTTGTACCACCTTTAAACCACCATAAGTATACATACAAAGCTCTTTGTTTTTCTTTTTCCAATCAGATCTATAAATTACAACCATCTTCATCCTCCATATCTGCCCCATAAAGTGTAGTGGCACCTCGTCTCTTGCATATAAAACTATGTTAGATTTTTATCATTCAAGCTAGCATTATCTTAGGATCTTTAACTAAGAGAATAAAAAGCACAAGAATCAAACATAAGAGACAATTAACACAATTTTTTTCCTCGGGGAAACCATAAAGGAGAAAACCCTGCAACTTCCTCGGAGATAGAATCAACACCAAAAGAAAAACCCCAAAAACAGTAAGATGATCTCCCGACAGCAGTAGTCTCTCTCTCTCTTGTCCCAGCAACTTCTCTCTCAGTTATGCGCTACAACTGAGTGTAAGTGAATGTGTGATAAATAGAGAGGCTCACTCTCCATTTATACTAATTCACGACTTGAAAATAACTCACTAGGGACGAATTCTCTAGGAGAGTCTAATAACCCTAGGGCCCCACAACTGCGAGGACTTTAACCCTTGATCAATAGGAGGGTTACCCACAATGACTTGACATGACTTGTTTACATTATTGAATCTCCTGATAGGAACATTGGAGCATGACATAAATACATTACAGAAACTTCCCAGAATAAACATCGGGGTACAATACATAAGATATACAAATGAATGCATTCCGAAATTACAAATACATCAACACTCCCTCTTAACTAGGAAGGTATTCTCTCGACACAATTTTTCAGCACTGGTATTCTTATCAGTATCAACTGGATCATCATCGAGTTCTTGTCATCTTCATCTTCAAGTCATCTTCATCACCGGATCTGGATCATCACTGGATCTGGATCATCACTGGAACATCATCATTGGATCTGGATCATCACTTGATCTAGATCATCACTGCTGGATCATCATCACTAGATCATCATCATGGGTGCTATCTCATGATTCTTCTTGTCATAGGAAGTTCTATAGAGCCAGCCCTTTTTCATGCTGGTTGTAGGCCTAGCCTCTAATTAGGTCTTCATCTTCTTCGGCACTTATATATGACCATGATAGGAAACTCATTCACACATCATGTTAGAAAGGCTCTGCTCTAACATCTGACCATGATAGGAAAATCATTCTCACATCATGTCATAAAGGCTATGCACTTACGTCTGACCTTGATAGGAAACTCATTTGCACATCATGTCAGAAAGGCTCCACACTTACATCTGACCAAGATAGGAAACTCATTCGCACATCATGTCAGAAAGGCTCTGCACTTACATCTGACCATGATAGGAAACTCATTCGTACATCATGTCAGAAAGGCTCTGCACATACATCTGACCATGATAGGAAACTCATTCGCACATCATGTCAGAAAGGCTCTGCACTTACATCTAACCATGATAGGAAACTCATTCACACATTGTGTCAGAAAGGATCTCAACCCCAGGCTGAGTGTCAATCCTAGACTGAACAAATTCCTGGTAACTGACCAGGTGCCTGCATTCTCCCAGAGAATGGCATTCAACACTTATATATGATCATGTGAGAACACATCTCACAGTCACCTCAAAATGGCTCAGCACTCACATCTGACCATGGAAGGAACCAATCCTCTCACCATGACAGAGTGGCTCAGCCCTTACATCTGAACACGGAAGGAACTAATCCTCTTACCATGTCAGAATGGATCATGGACTCATCACTTCCCCTTAGAGGGAACCTCGATCTGGAGAACACGAAGCTTCTCCCTGAAGTACTCAAACTTCACTCTGGCCAATGGCTTAGTCAACACATCAGCTATATGTTCATCCGTCGCAACATACTGGAGCTTCACCACTCCTCTCTACACCATATCCCTGATATAGTGATATTTGATCTCGATATGCTCCGACTTGTCATGGAACACCAGGTTCTCAGACAACTTCACACAACTCTGGTTGTCGCAATATATATAAGTAGCATCCAAATGGAGATTAAATAAATTATATAGTAGCTTCCCCAGCCATACTGCCTCACAACTAGCTGAACAAGCTGTGACATACTCTACTTTAGCTGTACTCAGTGCCACGCAAGACTATTTTATGCTAAACCAAGAGATCACACCTGATCCCATACTAAAGTAACACCCTGAGGTGCTCTTTATATTGATGGAAATGCCTACCCAATCTGAATCAACATAACCTTCCAGGTTAATCTTCTAATCAGCCTTATACTGGACCCCATAATCAACTGTACCCCTCAGGTACCTCAGAATATGCTTTGCAGCAATCAAGTGAACATGTCTCGGATCTGTCAGGAACTGGCTCAAGGTGTTCACAGCAAAGCAAAAATCTGGTCTTGTATTCGTCAGGTAAATCAAGGACCCAATCATCTGACAATACATCGTAGCATCAATTGTCTCTGATGAAGCATCACTTAGAAGCTTTAGATTTGATGCCATAGGTGTGGTCATGGTCTTGCAGTCCATCATCCCGAACCACTTCAGGATCTCTACTACATACTTCCCTTGTCCGAGGAATATTCCATCCACATTCTACCACACCTCCATGCCTAGAAAATAGTGCATCATACCCAAGTCCTTCATTTTGAACTCTATAGCGAGCTTTCTCTTCGTATCAGCAATCAACCCATCCATACCTGTTACAAACAGATCATCTACATATAGTAGGAGTATCATTGGGTTACCATCTTCAACCTTTTAGTAAAGGTTGGAATCTTCTTTACTCTTGGTAAAGCCTAAACTGGATAGAAAGCTATCAATTATGTCGTACCGTGTCTTGGGTGCCTGTTTTAAACCATACAAGGCTTTCTTCAATTTGCACACATGAGACTCCCTGTCATGTGTCTCAAAACTGAGTGGCTGCTCCATATACACTTCCTCATCCACTACATAATTCAAGAAAGCAGTCTTAACATCCATCTATTTTATCTTCCATTTCATCACTACAACCAAAGCAAGTACTGATCTGATGGAAGTGTATCTGGCTATAGGTGCAAAATTTTCTTCATAATCTATTCCTTCTTTCTGGGAGAAGCCACGAGCCACAAATCTTGCTTTATATTTCTCTATGCTGCCATCTGCAACATGCTTGATCTTGTAGATCCATTTGGAAGTTACAACAGACTTCCCTTATGGTCTTGGGAAAATATCCCAGACATCATTCTTCATGATCAATTGATACTCTTCGATCATAGCATCCTTCCATTCTTTCCTTTCTGTTGCTTCTTCATATTTGGAAGGTTCTTTATCGATGAAGTCACATAATAAGGCTACATACCTGGAGCAGGACCTGGTCCTTTTTCTTTCTCTGGGATTTTCTTCTGGATCCCCATATCTTTCTACACCTTGGATAGCTTCTCATACCCAATCAAGTTTCCTCTTGTGAGGATTCTTCTCCTAAGGTGGTTCTACAGGTTCTTGAGGTTCTTCTAACTCTCAATCTTCTTCTTGAATTTATTCGTTCATAGTTGTGTCGTGAATTCTGGGTGCTTATGTTTCTTCATATTCTTCAGCAGGTCTCTTTCTGAATTTTTTGTAAACTGAGTCTTCATCAAATGTTACATCCATGCTGATGTCTGTTAGAAAACAGGACCGCAAAGCAATAACAGATATATAGTTAAATCAATAAACAAGATGCAAAACACATTAAAACATTACAGAGAGACACAGATATAACGTGGTTCACCCAAACGATGGGCTATGTCCACAAAGAAATTTGCTAGTCCTTTTATTATAGTCCAGAAAGATGAAGGGATACACCTTGCAGCAAAACCGTTGCACTTCCTCTTCACACTCTCACAGTCTCTCTTCCAGTACAATACAATACCATATCCAATCGATTTACAATGCTCTCTTTTATAGGGGAAATACCATGGGAAAAATTCTAGGGTGAACCCAATACCATGGGTCCGCAATACTATTGGCCAACACACATCCCAAAAAAAAATTTCGGGGGCTCCGCCTCCGAACCCCAAGGCAAGAGGAACGAGTGTACAGTACTCCTAGGTTACAATCACAACTGAATAATATCTCTAGATCTGGAAGATTAGGCTCCACAACCAACAATCTCCCACTTGGAGACTAATCACAGCAACTCTACCGCTACTGCACTTGCTGGACCTTGGACTTGGCAAATTTCTTCTTTTCACCTTCATGCTTTAAGGCCAATAGAAACCGAGCAGGAACTCAGTTTTTCTCTGGTTACTCCCTTTGTCAACATGTCTGCGGGATTCTGGCTAGTGTGAATCTTTTCCAGTTTTAACAGTTCTTCATCTAGAACAGATCTTATGAAGTGATACTTGAGTTCTATATGTTTAGTCCTCAAATGAAAAACTGAGTTCTTTGCAAGATGAATGGCACTCTGGCTGTCACTGTACAGCCTACTATTCTCCTGTTTCTTACCCAATTCTTCCATGAACCTCTGCAACCAAATCATCTCCTTACTAGCCTCTGTAGCAGCAGCATACTCTGCTTCCGTTGTTGAAAGTGCAACAACCTGTTGCAGTTTTGAAATCCAACTTACTGTTGTTCCACCTACAGTGAACACATACCCTGTGGTGCTCCTCCTACTGTCTTTATCACCAACCATATCTGCATCAACATATCCCTGTAGAACAGTGTCTGAACCTCCAAAACATAATGCATGAGAAGTGGTACCTCTCAAATACCTGAGAATCCACTGTACTGCTTTCCAATGCTCTTTACCTGGATTATTCATATACCTGCTCACAACTGCCACTGCATGTGCAATTTCTGGTCTTGTGCACACCATGGCATACATCAAGCTCCCAACTGCTGATGAATACGGAATCTTGGATATGTAAGCTATCTCTTCCTATGTCTCTGGACACATATGCTTGCTTAGTTTGAAATGGCTTGCCAAAGGTGTGCTGACTAGTTTTGCATTCTGCATTCTAAACCTCTGCAACACCTTTTCTATGTACTCACCTTGAGACAATGTCAATTTGTGATTTTTCCTGTCTCTTGTTATTCTCATACCAAGGATTTGCTTTGCAGCACCCAAATCCTTCATCGCAAATGATTTAGCTAGTTTTCTTTTGAGCACATTTATATCCTGCATGTTAGACCCTGCAACAAGCATGTCATCCACATACAATAACAAGATAATATATCTTCCGTTATCTAGCCTCTTGAAATAAACACAGTGGTCAGAATGACATCTATCATAACCTTGTTCTGTCATAAACTTATCAAATTTTAAATACCACTGCCTTGGAGCTTGCTTCAGGCCATACAAGCTCTTCTTCAACCTGCAAACCAAATTCTCCTTCCCTTTGACCTCATACCCTTGTGGCTGCTGCATATAAATCTTTTCCTCCAGATGCCCATGGAGAAAGACCGTTTTTACATCTAATTGTTCAAGATGCAAATCTTCTACTGCCACTAGACTTAAAATAGTTCTAGTTGAAGTCATTTTAACAACAGGAGAAAATATTTCATCAAAGTCTATACCTTTCTTTTGTGCAAACCCCTTTACAACAAGTCTAGCCTTGTACCGCTTCTTTCCTCCATCTTCTTCCTTCAACCTGTAAACCCATTTATTCTGCAATACCCTTTTTTCTGCAGGCAACTTAACCAGATCCCAAGTCTGGTTTCTTACCAATGAGTCCATCTCCTCATCCATGCCTTGCTCCCACTTCTTTCTAGTTTCTACCTGCATTACTTCTTCAAAACATTCTGGCTCACTAGAATTAGTCATCAATAAATAATACAGTGAAGGAGAGAATCATTCAGGGGGTCTACTTAACCTAGTATACTTTCTTACAGTTGCAGGAGTTTCAGGTACCTGCTGTTGTTCTTGATTTTCTGGTGCTTTTGGAACTTCATTTTCTTTGATTTCATCAAGCACTGTGTACTCTGTGTTTTCCTTTTCTTCTTTCTTTCCCTGCAACTGATCTTTGTACATGACCTTTTCATTGAATACTACATCTCTACTCCTAATGATTTTGTGATTTTTAAGATCCCATAAGCGATAACCAAAATCATCAACCCCGTATCCAATAAAGATACATTTCTTGGATTTAGCCTCAAGCTGTATTCTATCATCTTTATCAATATGGACAAATGCTTCATAACCAAAAGTTCTCAGAAATGAGTATTTTACCTGCTTACCTGTCCATGCCTCCTCTGGAATGCCACCATCCAAAGTGCTTGAAGGCCCTCTATTTATTAAATAAATAGCAGTGTTTGCAACATCAGCCCAAAACTGTAAGGGAAACCTTGCATGAAATTTCATACACCTTGCACGCTCCATGATTGTTCTGTTCATCCTTTCTGACACACCATTTTCTTGGGGTTTTCCAGGGACTGTCTTCTCTCTGCGAATCCCATTGTGTGAACAGTAATTGTCAAACTCCTTGCTGTAGTACTCGCCTCCATTATCAGATCTAAGACATTTCACCCTTTTTCCTGTCTCATTCTCATCCAAAGCTTTCCATTTCTTAAAAGTATCAAACACATCATATTTCTGTCTAATGCAATAAACCCAAGTTTTTCTAGTTACATCATCAATAAAAGTAGCATAATAACAAGACCCACCAAGAGATTGTACCTGAGCTGGTCCCCATACATCTGTATGGACAAGCTCTGACTTTTCACTCTTCTTTTGTTTCCCAACCCTGAGAAATCTAACTCTCTTCTATTTTCCATAAACACAGTTCTCACAAAATTCCAAACTTACCTGCTTTAGATCTAGAAGCAGTTTCCTTGAGTGGAGAATCTGCATCCCCTTCTCACTCATGTGGCCAAGCCTATGATGCCACAACGCTGCACCTGTTTCTGTGGAAGCTACAGAAATAGAATAATCAGTATTATGAGGACATAAATATAACGTACCTATCCTATCTCCTTTTGCAATTACCATTGATCTTTTAGTGACCTTCCACCACATTTTTCCAAACGTAGACAAACAGCCTCCATCTCCCAAATGCACTGTTGAGATCAGATTTATTTTCATAGTGTGGAAATTGAACCCAGGTGTTAGAACAATTACACTCACAACAATTGCCAATGACACATGCAAATTACTCACAAAAGAGACTGGATATGGAGCTGAACACTAATCTGTATTGAATAAGTATACAATAGCCAACCCTGTGAAGTCATAGGCTGCCACAATAAATAATTACATGAGAGATTCGAATGCATGAAGATTCCATTTGAATTTAGTCAAAAGCAGGCTTACTAAATCTAAGCAAATCCCCCATAGGTGCATAAAGCACATTCCAAATCTGTCTAGGAGCTCACGAATTGCCAAAAGCAATTAGGCAAGCTAATACTGATGGTGGAAGGACAACTCATACATGATTTTCATAGGAGAAAAGAGTGGAGGATGATGAGGACAAAAAACAAGTTAACTTCACCTACTCAAACTTTTCCAATTGCCTTAAAACACTGAAAAAGCAGGAAATAAAGCAGAAAGAGTAGACATGCACTATGGAGGCCAGGAATAAAGAAGATTTGATTCCAGGAGGTTTCCCAAGTGCTCCATGACTCAAAATTAGCAAGTTTGACCACTGTGGATGTGTGGAGGACAACTTGCATAAGGTGGAATATGGAAACTAGGCAAATAAGACAAAAATTGGATTTAATTAATGTCTAAGGTAGCTAACTATGGGTTGATTATTCTAACACCCCCCCTTAAGCCTGACTTATGAGTAAAATATCAGAAAATTATAGGGCCTAGCAACAAGTCTTAGTCACCCTTTACATACTGCATGTCCATTTAACCAAGGAAAGAGGCAAAAACCTAGTGGGAAAAATCCTCTCTTAAACATGGACTGTAAAACAAAATTTGGAAATCTTGTCATCACTCATGCTTCACAGCATGATCAGCAATCCCCAGCAGTGATTTGAGATTGTTGAATGTATTTTCACAAAAAAATTTGGTCAAGATATCAGCTACTTGTTCTGAAGATGAACAGAAGAGTAGGTGAATGGTGCCATCATGCACAAGCTGTCTGATGTAGTGCATATGGATCTCAATGTGTTTGGTTCTCTCCTTCTGAACTGGATCATTGCATATTCGAATGGTACTCTAATTATCACAATAGATAGTAGTTGAGTATTTTGATTCGAAGCCACACTCTCCAAGTAACCCCTGCAACCATAAACGTTGAGTTGCTGCATTTACAACTCCTCTATACTCTGCTTCTGTAGATGAGAGTACAATGGCACTCTGTTTCTTGCTTGACCAGCTGATTGGCCCTTCTGCAAGCATGAACACATATCTTGATTTTGACTTTCGATCTGTGTTGTCACCTGCCCAATCACTGTCAGTAAACCCAATCAAATCAAGATCAGATTTAGCTTTATAGAAGATCCCATGTGTCCTTGTTCCCTGAACAAAATTAAGGATCCTTTTGCCTGCTTTCCAATGGATCTCATGAGGTTGATCCATGTATCTTGAAGCCTGTAGACACTGAGAGGGGGGGGTGAATCAGTGTAGAGCCAATTTTAACCTTTTCACAGTTTATCAGGGTTAGCTACCAATTCATCAATTCATTACTCTATCATAAACATTTCATAGACATCTTCCAGATCATTATTCATAAATCAAAAGCAGTTAAACCATCAAGAGTCATAACACAGAAGAACACCACATCATATGAATTTGTAATCTTTTTATATTATTTGGGTCCGGCTACAACCGTTAGGCGAAATCAGCACCTACTGATAAATAGAGCACCTACTCTTAATCCAGGACCCTGCCTGGTTTTCTTAGACCCTGCTAAGAAGGGTTTGAGGTATCCTAACCTCAAAAGCAAGACTAGCTTGCAATTACAATGAAAACTTACTGTCACTGTGTCACATCAATATCATCTCTCTCTTCAGTCTGTTCTGCTGCTGGATGTCATAGATCTGCTTGTCATCTTAATCCACTTTTCAACTCGATCATCTGCTGTAAGTCATCTCTGCTGTAACACTACTTATTGCTGCTTTGCTCATCTTCAGCTGGTCAACACTATACATTACTGCTGGTCATTATCAACACTGCTTATCATCTCTTTGCTGCAAATTATCTTCTGTCCTGTACTTCTCTGTCAAGTCCGGTCTTGTTCATCTGGCTGCCTCAGTCATGATCAGAGTGAACCAATGCTTTGCACATAATGACTACTTGTTGCACAGAACCACTGCTTATGAAGGCTTCCTACTGTCAATCTGATCATCTCTGTCATTGATTATTTGTGTGGAAAAACTCTTCTTGAGTCTGCAAATATTTCTTGCTTATTGCAGACATATTACTGTCCAAAACTCAGCCTATCTTTGACCTCATTTTCTATTTAAAGACAGCCCCAAAACAGTCTTTCTAGGCCTCATTTTTCAACATGTTTTTCAAAAGAAAACAATAAACAATTCGACCTTGGGAAAATCAGACATATACTTC